>JASDQU011027004.1:15195-31822 GCA_032191745.1 Picea mariana | reverse complement strand
GGTTTTCCCCTTGTGGGTTTTTCCAGGGTCGAAGTTAGACCGAAAATATTTGTGTCTATATTTTCTGAGTTCTGCATATTGCTGATATTTTATTTCTGTGTTGAAAACGATGTTCAGAATCCTCATGTTTCAGTTCTGAAATTTATTTTCTGTTAAGTTTTTTTTTATATGCTGAAACACAGTGCTGAGTCATACGCTGAAACACCGTTGTGAGTATATGCTGAAACACAGTGCTGAGTCATATGCTGAAACACCGTTGTGAGAAGATGCTGAAACATAGTGCTGTAACAGATGCTGAAACACAGTGTTGTAACAGATGTTGAAACACAGTGTTGTAACAGATGCTGAAACATAGTGCTGTAACAGATGCTGAAACACGGTGCTGTAACAGATGCTAAAACACAGTGCTGAGTCATATGCTGAAACACCACTGTGAGAAGATGTTGAAACATAGTGCTATAACAGATGTTGAAACACAGTGTTGTAACAGATGCTGAAACACAGTGCTGTAACAGATGATGAAACACAGTGCTGTAACAGATGCTGAAACACAGTGCTGAGTCATATGCTGAAACACCGCTGTGAGTATATGCTGAAACACATGGCTATAACATATGCTGAAACAGTGCTGAAACTGAGTTTGGCATTTAAATTTGGCTGAAAAATCAGTGAGACTGAAACTGGGTTGGGGTTTTGAAAAATTAACAACAACGTCCAACAAGTTATATGTGATCTTGGAAAACATGAGGTAAGATGTAGCTGTGATTTATATGCAAAATGTTCTTTCAAATTATTGTTGTACTTAATGACACGTGTTTTACTTGTAATGTAATGTAATATATTATATTATGTTATGTTGAAACATGCTATTTTCTTGTGTCATGATCTCATGCAGATGGTTGTCATTGAAAGAAATCCATGAAGATGATATAAAGTATTAGAAGAGAGAAATTCCTCGTCTAATGTGTGAAATGAAAAAGTATATACCTCCTACATTTTTCAATGCACAAGAACACTACCTCATACACCAAGTTGAAGAGATTGAAATTTGTGGACCTGTTCACACAAGGTCAATGTGTATGGTGGAGAGGCACTTGAAATCATTGAAGGCGTTGGTTAGACAAAGAGCATGTCCTAAGGGTTCTATGGTGGAGGGATATATGGTATATCAATCCATGGTGTATATCAGTCAATATCTTCCTAAATTAGCAGCGCCAACTATGCATGCAGTGGATCGCATTTGGGATGTGAATTCCATCAAAAAAATTTAAGATCAGGAGCATATGTTGGGGAAAGGTAGAATGAAAAAAATGAGAGGTAATATATTAATAATTGTGATAATTTATATTAATAATACATATAAAGTTTCATTTTTGTGTATATGATCATACTCATTAATATATTAATATAATTTATTTCATAAATTATAAATATTTGTAATTACCTGCATATTGTACGTTATAACTAATATTTAATATTGGTGAATTATGTTTTTTTTTATTCCGTTTCTCTAGAGTGGGATGCACTGCATTTATACATTGCAAACAATCTTGACTGGATGAATGTGTGGATTGAAAGATGTAAACAACATAATGGAGGTAGGTTATCATGGAAATGACTGTTTGAATTGGTTAGAGAAGCTCGTCGTAATGGAGATGCCAATGTTACGCAGAGTGAAATTGATCTAGCATGTGGTTTGAAATATGGACAGTGGTGCAAAAGCCACTCGACGAGCACGTCTACTCCCCACCAGGACCTTATTTTTCCTAGGCCCATAAAGCTTAACCACTCCTCAACCCCCTGTCAGGAGTTCTTAATACCCACAGACTTTCTTTGTGATCTCCCTTCTTCAAATTGGGAAATCGGACCTCGCGATATCGCGAGTCCTGAGCTCACGGAGCTGGGTCTCACCAATCCCCGAATCTCGATGATCACTCATCCATGGCTTTCTTACCCCTGATCGGGAATTTACCCATCGAGAAATTGGAACTTACGATGTCGCAAGTCACTTACCTCTTGTATCCCCGATTCCCGACTTCTGATGCCACCTGTTCTCTTACTCTGACACATGTGGTCCACACTCCAATGGAAATCAAAATTTCACGGTTCAAGAATTCGTGATTCCTGTTGCGCGATGTCACAGACCCTTCCAAGTCCCAATCTCCGATATGCGATGCCACCTGTTGTTGGCTCACGACGCGACTCAATCCTCCGACACCTCGACTCCACTAGGCGCTTTTAACCTTGTCGGGAAATCGCACATCGGAATATCGTGATTTCTCTTCTCGTGATTTCCTTGTCACCAAAAATCCTGAAATGCCGAAACTCGACTCCTACGGATCCTTGGAAACACGTCCCTCAGATCGAACAACTCCGATAGTATCGGGAAATCGTGTATCGCGATTTCATTATGCAAGAGTTTCACGACTCCTGAAACCCTGATATCCCAAACTCTGACTCTTCGGGATCTCTCGCCACATGTCCTTGCGGATTGGACGGCTCAGATCCTATCAAGAAATCACGGATCACGATTTCAATATACTCGAGTCTCCTGTCTCTGAAAACCCCGATTCTTCGATTCCCGATGACTTCCCAGAACACTGACACGTGTCCTGACAAGATCAATGGCTAAGATCTCTTCTCAGATTTTTGGGACTTTCAAGGTCTTTGATTCTTTCCCTATGAAAAACCTGATGACTCTAAAATCCCGATGACTCCTTCTTGGCACACTAGGGCTTAAACCCTGTGCAACTTTCCCGTGATCTAACGGCTGACGGGAAAATATCCACTGATCCAACGGCTCAACAATATCTCGAGCTTGGGCTCGATTGTGGTCGTAACCTCCTCACACTTTCACAAGATCCACCAGATGACGGGTTTTGGTCAATCTCCTCTTTGAGATTCTGGCCGTCAATTTCTTCCCTCTCGAGAGTTTCTCTGAAATGATTAAATGTTCCTTCTCCAGACTTGCTCCCCAATCCTGTGCTTGAGACTCCCGCTCGAACCTTCCTCGACATGAACCTTCTATTCTCCCTTTCAACGATATCACAAGGGTTCTATCCCTCCTGAGCTTATTCACTCTGACTCATTCAGAGGAATGTATGCGCACTCCTTGCGCTCGGCGTTCAACGACTTCTCAAGTGTTGAATCCTTCAGACTCTGTGCACTTCCAACAACAGCAGTCCTTAGCTCCTTGCTCAAATTCATGACTAAGAATTATTCTTCTTCGGCTTGTGCCTTCCTTTCACGGCTTCAACAACCCAAATCGACTTCTGGGTGAATGAGAACAATAGTTAAACTACTAAGCCTTCATCGACGCACTCCTTGCAGATGAATTCGACTGCACTCTATGCAGGAATCTCCTGGATTAGATAGAGAAACAATTGAAACTCATTCCCTCTCTCATTCAGACTTCAGTTTCAAACCCTGAAATCACATGCACAGCATATTCAAAGCAAATGCATAACCAGAAAACAAACACTCATGAGCACATAAATCACATACACAGAGAAACAACACCAGACATGAATTTGAATCAAAGACTCTCTTCTATTAACTCAAATCTGTACATGGGTGTTCTTCATACAATTCTCTGCCTTCTCTTCTCTTCTGAATGCTTGATTTCTCTGAATAATGTTACAATGTACAAAGGAGGGTGTCTATATCCGTTTTCCCTCTCGAACTCTAAAACTGTCTAATCTAGAAATAAAATCCTATCTACCTGCATTAAATCTATTAAATGCCTCCTATCTATTTCAGACAAGGGCGTGTGGCTCAAGGTCTATTACGACACAAAAGGCACTCCTTCATAAAGGATCATTTAAGACTTGTGCTACAATCCCAAAGCATTTTCAAAAATTTGGGTTTGTTTCTCTAGCTGAACTTTCGCTTGATGTGTTGGCTCGCTCGCTGAGTTGGCGATGCTCCTGCATCATACTCCTTGGCTTGAAAACTTTCATGGGATCCTATCCATGAGCTCCTGCATGGTTTTTCCATGCTTTTGAATGACTGTTTCTATCTCCCAGCTGGCATCTTCCACTGGATGATTTTTTCATTTCACCAGATACTCAAAATATTGCTTTCGTCTGGTCCTTTTGCTGACTCTTTTATCAAGTATACGCTCCATATGTGGCCTTTCTGTAGTCCGCATTTGCTTCTGCCACTAGATATCTAGCTTTTCATCACTTCTAGCTCCTGCTTCTTCAGCCTTATAGGGATATAAGTCTAAAACATTGAATGTCATAGATATTTCGATCTCATCCGACAATTCAATCTCATAAGCATTTTCTCCCAACTTCTTCAGGACTCTGCATGGCCCAATTTTCTTCATATTGAGCTTGTTGTATGTTCCCCTTGGGAACCTTTCCTTTCTCAAATGTGCTAGAACTAGATCACCAACTTCGAATTGAAGTTGTCTCCGATGTTGATCCGCTCTGCGCTTATATTCCTGGTTCGATTCTATCAATCGCTGCTTCACCCTGCTGTGAAGATCCTCCATCACCTCTGTGAATTCTTCAGCACTTGCGCTCTGAATCATTATTTGTTCCGAATCCATCAGCTCCAAAAAACCTCTTGGCTGTCTGCTGTATACTATCTCAAATGGACTTTTCCCTGTGCTTCGATTCACCGAATCATTGTAAGCAAATTCTGTCTATGGCAATATGCTATCCCAACTGCTGTGGTGCTCCGTCACTAGGCTTCTGAGTAAATATCCCAGAATCCTATTTACAACCTCTGTTTGCCCATATGTCTATGGATGATAGGTATAACTGAACATTAAGTTAGTTCCCATCTTCTTCCAGAGTGTCCTCCAGAAATGTCCAATAAATTTTGTATCCCTGTCCGATACAATGCTTCTCGACAGTCCATGAAGTCTAACAACTTCCTTAAAGAACAAATTTGCGATATGAGTTGCATCACTGGTCTTCTGACATGGTATGAAATGTGCCATCTTTGAAAACCTATCAACTACCACAAAGATGGAATCATGTCCTCTTTGCGTCCTCGGCAATCCTAGTATGAAATCCATGCTGATCGCCTCCCATGGCCTCTCTAGTATGGGTAATGATTGATAAAGACCTGCGTTCTTCTTTCTACCCTTCGAATGCTGACAAATTCTGCATCTGTCAACAAACGTCTTGACTTCTGCTCACATCCCTGGCCAAAAGTATGCTTCGCTCAACTTTGCGAATGTCTTGTCATGTCCAAAATGCCCTGCTAAGCCTCCACTGTGCTTCTCCTTTAGCAGGTTCTCCCTCATGGAGCAATTTGGAATACACAATTGATTTCCTATGAATAGAAATCCATCTTGGATCATGTAATCTATCCACTGACTTCTATCTCTGAGAACTGGGTTCTCAGCTGCTCCATACGCCTCTACAAAATCTGCATCTCCTGCGTACATCTCCCTGAGATCATCAAAGCCTAAAGTCTTGACTTTGAACTCCTGCAACAACAAACATTTCCTGCTCAAAGAATCAGCCACTTTGTTAGCAGTACCTGAAATATGTTTGATAACAAATGTAAAATTCTACATGTATTCTACCCATTTAACATGCCTCTGATTTAATTTCTCCTGCTGAGTTACATACTGCAATGCATGATTATCACTATATAAAATGAATTCCCTTGGAATCAAATAGTGTCTCCATTTTTTCAATGCCTGTATGATGGCATAAAATTCTTTATCATATGTGGAGTATTTTTCCTTTGCCTCATTCAGCTTCTCACTGAAATAAGCAATTGGTATGTCATCCTGACTCAAGACCGCTCCTATGGCAAAGCCACTCGCATCACATTTCACCTGAAATGTTTTCCGAAAATCCGGCAACACCAACACTGGTTGCTCTGTGATCTTTCGATTCAATAGATTGAAGCTTTTCTCAGCCTCTTCAGTCCAATGAAAACATTTATGTCTTTTCTTGACTGTGTCCATCATTGCTGCGCTAATCCCACTGAAGTTCCTAATGAATTTTCTGTAGAAACTAGCCAGTCTGTGAAAACTTCTCACCTCAAAAATATTTCTTGGTGATGGCCAATTATTTATTACATCCACTTTACTTGGATCCATCTTCAATTCATTTTCTGATATGACAAACCCCAAGTAAATGAGTTCTGTCTTCATAAATGAATATTTCCTCATATTGATCAACAGCTTCTCTTGCTGTAGCTTCTTCATTACTACAGCTAAATGCTTCAGATGTTCCTCTCTTGATTTGCTGAAAATCAATATGTCATCTAAATAAACAATGACAAACTCTCCAGCCTCCATCTTTCTTTGGGCTAAGTACCATTGGAACGACACACAGACTTAAACTTTCCCTGACCAGTCCTTTATCTGAGCCAGGAGATCTAGTAGTTCCTGCACCTGCTTTTTAACCTCCTCATTCTCCTGAGGCGTCAACTGTATGCAGCCTTGTTTGGTAAACTTGCTCCCAGTACAAGGTCTATGTGATGACTTATACTCCTCATTAGCGACAACAAATGAGGTAATTCGTCCACCAAAATGTCAGCGAACTCCTCCAGTAGTTCCTGAATTTATTCTGGCAAATCATCCACTCTCGTGCTGGTCAAAATGATCTTAGGTTTTCTGACCACAAAGAATTGTGGATCTTCCTTCTTCTTAACTTCTGTAAGAAGCTCTTTCCCACTCATGAGAAGTATCTTGTTGTTCACTTCTGTTTTTACCTCCTTATCTTTTATTGGAAGTAGCATATGTGTTCTCCCATTCTTCTCCAAAGTGTACGTATTCATCTTCCCATCATGAATTACGTTTCTGTCATACTGCCATGGTCTTCCCAGTAGTAAATGGAAAACATCCATAGGAATGACATCACATAAAATCTTGTCATTATATCCTCCTATTTTAATGTCAATTAAGCACTGTTTAGTGACACTCACCTGATGTCCCTTCTGTAGCCATGAAACTTTGTATGGACTTGGGTGATCAGTTGTCTCTGGCTCTAGTTTCTCCACCATCTCGGTTGAAATGAGATTATCGGTGCTTCCACTGTCCACAATGACTTTGCATTTCCTGTATTTGGTATTGCATGCAGTTCTGAACAGTCTGCTTCTCTGAGTTGTTTCCTCCACCTCCTTCTCGGGTGTTAAGAGAACTTTACACATAATTAATGACCTACCGTCTTCTGCGTCTTCTTCTTCAGCAGCTCGCCTTTGTGCCTTGGCGATGTGAGTTTCTCCTCCATCTTTCTTCCTATCTGGACATTCAACTACTTTGTGCCCATTCTTCCCACATGTGTAGCATGTGATGATTCCTCCTCTTCCTCTACCTCGACCTCTAATACGAGGAAACGTGTTTTCATTAGCATAATCACCTCGCTGATCATTTTGCTTCCCTCTTTGTTCAGCATGTGGCCCTCACTATGAGGTTCCACCTCTTTCAACCTTACCCTGAGGTCTCTTCCAGTCATCCTTGGATTTCTGGAACCTGTCTTGGGTAAATGATTTACCTCTTGGATGACTCTTTCCTATGCCTTGCTGTGCTGGCTTACGGCTTAGCTTTTCTTCTGCCTTCAATGCCATCTGATACACATCCTCCACCGTTCTGATGGTTGTCATACTCATCTCATCTTGGATATCGTATCTTAAGCCATTCATGTACCTGGCAACTTTTTCATCATTGCTCTCTCGATGACCTGCTCTGATATTGAGCTTGTAAAATTATTCGGTATACTCCTTCACCATCATCAACTTCTGTCTCAGGTTCTGCATCCTCCTGAATAGTGTGATTTGATAGTCCCTTGGGATGAACTTTGCCTTCATCTTCGCTATCATTCGATCCCAGCTTTTGATATTTTGTTTCTCTTTGGAACGTCTATCTACCTAAAGCTCGTCCCACCATAATGCTGCATGTCCCTTCAATTTCGTGACAGCATGTCTGACCTTTTTATCTTCTTCGATATCCTCGTAATCGAAGTAGGTGTCAAGAGCTCTAATCCATTCCAACAGCTCTTCTGCATCCAAACTTCCTTCATAAGTTGGAATGTATATTTTTGTCTTTGAACTCATTCGAGCGATAGCCTTAATCAACCGCTCATTGGTTGCATCTTCCACTGCAACTTTTCCTTACTGTTCAACTTCAGCTTCACCTTCGGAGTCACTTAGATCTCCAGTATTTGTTTTGCGTCTCTGCGCTGCTTCCATATCTTCCAACCTTGCTCTGAGATCACGTATCTGCCTTTCCATCTCTAGATTCCCTATCGACCTACCTCTTCTTCGCACATCCCTGTCCTCTGGATTAGGCGATTGCCTCTCTCTTTTGGGCAGCATGGTGAAATCTTCCTTTCCCCTATACTACAGAAAACAAAGAGATTTTCTTGCTCTGATACAACTTGGTGTAGATGCCACCCGACAAGCACGTCTTCTCCCCACCAGGACCTTCTTTTTCCTAGGCCCGTAGAGCTTAACTACTCCTCAACCCTCTGTCGGGAGTTCTTAATACCCACAGACTTTCTTTGTGATCTCCCTTCTTCAAATCGGGAAATTAGACCTCGTGATATCATGATTCCTAAGCTCACGGAGTCAGGTCTCACCAATCCCCAAATCCCGATGATCACTCGTCCATAGCATTCTTACCCCTGATTGGGAATTTACCCATCGGGAAATCAGAACTTACGATGTCGCAAGTCACTTACCTCTCGTATCCTCTATTCCCGACTTCCAATGCCACCTATTCTCTTACTCTGACGCTTGTGGTCCACACTCCAATGGAAATCAGAATTTTGCGGTTCGGGAATTCATGATTCCTGTTGCATGATGTCACAGACCCTTCCAAGTCCCGATCTCCGATATGCGATGACACTTGTCGTTGGCTCACGACATGACTCAATCCTCTGACACTTGGAATCCACTAGGTGCTTTTAACCCTGTCGGGAAATCGCGCATCGGAATATCATGATTTCTCTTCTCGTGATTTCCTTGTCACCAAAAATCTTGAAATTCTGAAACTAGACTCCTACGGATCCTTGGACACGCGTCCCTCAGATCGAACGGCTCCGACAATATCGGGAAATTGCGTATCTTGATTTCATTATGCAAGAGTTTCATGACTCCTGAAACCCCGATATCCCAAAATTCGACTCTTCGGGATCTCTCGCCACGTGTCCTTGTGGTTTGGACAGATCGAATCCTATCAGGAAATCGTGGATCGCGATTTCAATATGCTCGAGTCTCCTGTATCCGAAAACCCCGATTCTCCGATTCCCGATGACTTCCCAGAACACTGACACGTGTCTTGACGGGATCAACGATTAAGATCTCTTCTCGGATTTTTGGGACTTTCAAGGTCTTTGATTCTTGCCCTATAAAAAACCCGATGACTCTGAAATCCCGATGACTCCTTCTTGGCACACTAGGGCTTAAACCCCGTGCAACTTTCCTGTGATCTAACGGCTGATGGGAAAATATCCACTGATCCAACGGCTCAACAATCTCTCGAGATTGGGCTCGATTGTGGTCATAACCTCCTTGTACTTTCACGAGATCCACCGGCTGACGGGTTCTGGTCGGTCTCCTCTATGAGATCCTGGTCGTCGATTTCTTCCCTCTTGAGAATTTCTCTGAAATGATTAAATGTTCCTTCTCCAGACTTGCTCCCCAAGCCTGCGCTTGAGACTCTTGCTCGAACCTTCCTCGACACGAACCTTCTATGCTCCCTTTCAATGATATCACAAGGGTTCTATCCCTCCCGAGCTTATTCACTCTGACTCCTTCAGAGGAATGTATGCACACTCCTTGCGCTCGACGTTCAATGACTTCTCAAGTGTTGAATCCTTCAGACTCTGCGCACTTCCAGCAACAGCAGTCCTTAGCTCCTTGCTCAGATTCACGACTGAGACTTCTTCTTCTTCAGCCCGTGCCTTCCTTGCATGGCTTCAACAACCCAAATTGACTTATGGGTGAATGAGAACAACAGTTAAACTACTGAGCCTTCATCGACGCACTCCTTGCAGATGAATTCGACTGCACTCTATGCAGAAATCTCCTGGCTCAAATAGAGAAACAATTGAAACTCCTTCCCTCTCTCATTCAGACTTCAGTTTCAAACCCTGAAATCACATGCACAACATATTCAAGGCAAATGCATAACCATAAAACAAACACTCATGAGCACATAAATCACATACACAGAGAAACAACACCAGACATGAATTTGAATCAAAGACTCTCTTCTATTAACTCAAATCTCTACATGGTTGTTCTTCATACAATTCTCTACCTGCTCTTCTCTTTTGAATGCTTGATTGCTCTAAATAATGTTACAATGTACAAAGGAGGGTGTCTATATCCGTTTTCCCTCTCCAACTCTAAAACTGTCTAATCTAGAAATAAAATCCTATCTATATACATTAAATCTATTAAATGCCTCCTATCTATTTCAAACAAGAGCGTATGGCTCAAGTTCTGTTACAACACAAAAGGCGCTCCTTCATAAAGGATCATTTAAGACTCGTACTACAATCCCAAAGAATTTTCAAAATTTTGGGTTTGTTTCTCCAGCTGAACTTTCGCTTGATGTGCTAGCTCGCTTGCTGAGTTGGCGATGCTCCTGCATTAGACAGGTAAGCAATTTCACCCATTTTATTTAGTTATTTTATATTATACTAATGTGACTACATGTGAACTGTATTTTTTAGATACTTTTGAAGTTATATAAATATATGTTAATTTATTAATTGACAATGCATCTTTTACATATATGACATATTGTAGTTGAAACACCACAAGGCTATGTGGTGCAATGGTCGTAAATTTCGCATCAAACAATTGGATGAAACCAGGAAAATTTTTGATAGTGGGATAGCTGCAGTATTCCAGGTTACTAATGTTTCCTCTAGGAGTGACAGACATCCCCGAGAATATGAAAATAGATACTATGGGTATTTAAATGATATACTTGAGTGTGACTTTAATTCCTTCAAATTAGTTTTGTTCGACGTCAAATGATATAGGTTACGAATGCATGAACGTGATGAGGAAAGAACTGTTATTCAACATGCCAACAGATTTCCAATGATTAAAACAACGATGTTTTAAAGAGGACATGATCACTATGTTTTTCCAATCCAATGTAAACAGGTCTTTTACTCAAATGTTCCAGGTGAAATGGATTGTTCATTTGTTGTTAGATATGATCCAAGAGGTAGGCCAATTAAGTATACTCATTTATAGGAAGAAGATGATTTTGAAGATCAAGAAGATGATTCGACAGAATATTAGAAAAAGTCGGAAGATCATGGAGGGTCGATAGATGAAGAAGACGAAGAAGATCATGATCTAGGTGTAGGAGACAATATTGCAATTCCTGATGATTATGTCGATGAAAATATGCTCGAAAATGACATTGATGATGATGATGATATCATCAATCCTTTCAACATCGTTTCAGAACTAGATGATGATACATATGTCGAGTTCAATGAAGAAGATCAAGATATAGAATAAGGATGATTACATAGATGCTGAGGTTGGATTAGGTACGTGACTATATAATATTTTAATTTGTATGAATTATTCTCTTAAAATAATTTACTTTTAATGTCATGGGTTAATTACATATTTTTAAGTTTTATGCGGCGTTTTTATATCCTAGGTTACATGTTGTTTAATTATTATTTGAAACCTGAAAATAGTTGTCAATATAGTAAAGTACGTGGTAGACTAAAAATATCATTTAGAAACACATAATTTCATGTACCTTCATTAATTTTTTTTTTGGTAGTTTCTATGCATGAATCTTAATAGGACGTTGCTTTCGATTATTTTATATTTTATAGATTGGGTTTTGGGGATCAACTGAGAGTGATGTGAGGGGGAGGGGAGGGTCCATGTGAGCTTCCACCTTCACGTGGTTGGCCTTGTTCAGTAGAGGATAAATTATTCTTGAAACCAAGAGAAGATATTTCATTTTTATACCATCATGATCGTATAATATTTCATCTATATTGTTACCTATTTGAATCTTCTTAGAATTGAGATTTGTTACACAGTCGTTGCAAAAAGACAAAAGACTTATGTAGCGGATATTAATTTGGTCTTTGTGTGGGAAATTTTATTCCATTAGTATTTTTTGTACAAAAACAATGAGGAACGAGGAATGGGGAACGATGAATGAGGAATGAAAATTGCACGAGGACTAGACACCGACAACAGGAACCTGTGAATGGGACCAACGTTGAAATTTTTTCAAACAGTTTCTGTATGCATTGCAACTTTTCATGGATAGACTATTGGCATGCCTTAATGATATGGGAGGGTTTATGGACTCAGATTTGAGTGACACACCCACTTTCTTCTATCATCAATTCATCATGTAAACCATAAACCCTAATTTTCTTTCAGAGTACCTAATTTAGTTGACGCAAGTCTTAGGCTTTCATCGGTCTTTCTTCATTTTGCTTTCAGGTTCTACATTAATTTATATACAATGTATTTGTCATATTTTTGATTAAAAATCCCTCTATTTCGTTGATTACTTAATCAACACCATCAAGATACTAGAGGCGGGCAACAGTGACATGTGAATGGGGCCAACGTTGAAATGTTTTCAAACTGTATCTGTATGCATTGAAATTTGACCTGGATAGAATAATCGCATGCCTTAACGATATGGGAGGTTTTTTGGACTCAAATTTCACTGACACACCCACTTTATTCCATAATCAATTCATCATGGAAACCATAAACCCTATTTTTCATATGTTCTAGTAGATATGTTAATGATTCCAAGTTTCATATTTGTATTTGAATGAAGGTCCAGCTAGCTTGCAAAGTATAAAATTGAGATTTCAAGTTGATAAAACAAATATGAAATGAATCCAAGCATCATTTGATATCATCGCAAGAGAGACGGATGTAAATAATCTTGCGACGAATTTGCTATACTATTGATGAAAAATGTTCGTCGATAGTATAGCTACTTCATTGCAAGAATATTGTGTCTAATTTGAATGGTGTTACATGGTTTTCAAGGAGTGTAGTGCTTATATTATGGCGAAATGTATTTTATTCTATAAGAACAATCTCTATTCCAAAGCTCAAAATGGATAGTACCATATCTTGTTCATAAGACAAATATTCTTGGTATGTTTCCTTTGTGGATATGGTGGCTCAAGCCCTCAGTACACATGATGCCAAACAATGAAATGTAACAATTTTACTATTGAATGAAAGTGTTATGTCACCCATGGTTAAGGAAATAACTTAAGGTTCTTAGGTCCTATTTGAATCTTCTTAGAATTGAGATCTGTTACATAGTCCTTGAAAAAAGACAAAAGACTTATGTAGAAGATATTAATTTAATCTTTGTGTGGGACATTTTATGCCATTAGTATGTAATTTTGTAAAAAATAATGGATCCTGGGGAATACACCATGCAGTTATAGGAACGAGGAATGAGGGACGGGGAACGATGAACGAGGAACGAAAATTGCACGAGGCCTAGACACCGACAACAGGGACCTGCAAATGGGGCCAACGTTGAAATTTTTTCAAACAGTTTTTGTATGCACTGAAATTTGTCATGGATACACTATTGGAATGCCTTAATGATATGGGAGGGTTTCTGGACTCAAATTTTAGTTACACACCCACTTTCTTCCATCATCAATTCATCATGTAAACCATAAACCCTTTATTTCAGAGTACCCAATTTGGTTGACACATGTTTTAGGCTTTTGTCGGTCTTTCTTCATTTTTCTTTCAGGTTCTACATTAATGTATATACAATGTATCTATGTCATATTTGTGATGAAAAATGTCTCTATTTCATTGATTTCTTAATCAACACCATCAAGATACTAGAGGTGGGCAACAATGACATGTGAATGGGGCCAACGTTGAAATGTTTTCAAACTGTATCTGTATGCATTGAAATTTGACCTAGATAGACTAATCAAATGCCTTAATGATATGGAAGGGTTTATGGACTCAAATTTCACTAACACACCCACTTTATTCCATCATCAATTCATCATGGAAACCATAAAACCTATTTTTCATATGTTCTAGTAGATATGTTAATGATTCCAAGTTTCATATTTGTATTTGACTGAAGGTCCAGCTAGCTTGCAAAGTATAAAATTGATATTTCAAGTTGATAAACCAAATATGAAATGAATCCAAGAATCATTTGATATCGTCGCAAGAGAGACAAATGTAAATAATCCTGTGAAAAAATTTCTATACTATCGACGAAAAAAGTTCGTCGATAGTATAACTAATCTGCCGCAAGAATATTGTGTCTAATTTGAATGGTGTTACATGGTTTTCAAGGAGTGTAGTGCTTATATTATGGTGCAATGTAGTGTATTCTATAAGAAAAATCTCTATGCCAAACCTCAAAATGGATAGTACCATATCTTGTTCACAAGACAAATATTCTTGGTATGTTTTCTTTGTGGATATGGTGGCTCAAGCCCTCAGTACACATGATGCCAAGCAATGAAATGTAAAAATTTTACTATTGAATGACAGTGTTATGTCACCCATGGTTAAGGAAAGAACTTAAGGTTCTTAGGTCCTATTTGAATCTTATTAGAATTGAGATCCGTTACATAGTCCTTGAAAAAGGACAAAAGACTTATGTAGTGGATATTAATTTGGTCTTTGTGTGGGAAATTTTATGCCATTAGTATGTAATTTTGTCCAAAAATAATGAATATTGGGGACTGCACCATGTAGGTCAAGGAACAAGGAATGAGGAATGGGTAACGATGAACAAGGAATGAAAATTGCACGAGGACTAGACACCGGCAATAGGGACCTGCAAATGGGGCCAGCGTTGAAATTTTTTCAAACAGTTTTTGTATGCACTGAAATTTGTCATGGATAGACTATTGGCATGAATTAATGATATGTGAGGGTTTCTGGACTCAAATTTGAGTGACACACCCACTTTCTTCCATCACCAATTCATCATGTAAACCATAAACCCTAATTTTCTTTTAGAGCACTCAATTTGGTTGATGCAAGTTTTAGGCTTTCGTCGGTCTTTATTCATTTTCCTATTAGGTTCTACATTAATATATATATAATGTATCTAAATCATAGTTGTGATGAAAAATCCCTCTATTTCGTTGATTGCTTAATCAAAACCATAAAAATACTAGAGGCGGGCAACAGTGACATGTGAATGGGGCCAACCTTGAAAGTTTTTCAAACTGTATCTGTATGCATTGAAATTTGACATGGATAGTGTTATCACTCCAAGAAACCCTCTGTGGTTGCAGACCAGAGGTGCTTGGTAACTTAAGAAATGAATGTTTTTTGTATTTTGTGAATGTGGATCAATGGGACAACTCAATATAGCTTATGGCATTCAAACATAAAAATGATAAACAAATAGACAGTGCTCTCAAAAATTGATTAATCAGCAGGTAGCTTTAAAGTGGGTGGAGAATAAATTGTAACTGAACCATTGCAAAGCAAGGTTCAAGAGACAATCAAAGAATTATTATCAGGTCATGAGCTGAACAATGGGATGACATCCATTCAAAGCTTGACAACACAGATAAAAATACAGAAGAAGGGTGGAAAACTGATAATCAAAGTCGAAAGAAACCTGTGATCTGTATTAACATATAAGTCTGAGTACAATAGCTAATATTCTATCCAAAATCGAACCCCCTGTTCATGTCTTGTTTTGATATTTATAAGATTACAAAACAATCCTCTGATCCTAAAAACATGGATCAGATCAACTAAAATTAGAAAATAAAAACTGTTTGCAAGATACAAGGAATATTTCCTCAAAAAGAGGTTGATCCCTGATTTTCCTYTGTTGACTRTTGGTGATGTGTAGACAGCCTTCCAAGGCTAAAATATTCTTCTTCCATTGAGGCCAGGTCGAATTGGATGAGGTGGCAGAATACCCTGTTTTTTGGTTCAAATGAAATTGCCCATATACCTTTGAAATCGTTCTTTTCTTCATCATATATCAAAAATGAATGTTGGAGTGAGTGTGATAATTCATAAGACATGTATTGGAAAAGGTTCCAAACCTTTTCATATCAAATATCCCTGATCTGTGCAAAAAATTATTCGAATTCTGGAAAAACAGACTTTTGGTGGTTGACTGGAACATTTCCTAGGTAATTTAACCACCGAAAGTCAGAATTTTCAGAAAAACTGCCTTTGGGAAAAATCAATTTTCTCAGCCATGGAATATCCGTTTCGCACGTTCCAATAGTCGATCGACATATACAGATCGTAGGATTTCCAATGGTACAATCATATTTGGATTTGGAACTAGGGAAAATAGTCAAAAGTTCCCTACAAGATTACGCATATTTCCTTCAAAAATGCTGGTGCGTTTTTGAGAGTTAACATTTGGCTCCAACTGGGATGGATACCTCCCTGCGAGGTGTCCAAGAACCTAGCAGACCTTGTGCCTTTAGTATTGGGCCATGGAGTCATTCAGCCTTTTCATTGGTCAATGAGCACACACACGGGCTCGCCTAAACCACCGAAAACAGAAACTTACCCAAAAATTGAAAACTGGATGAATCTCGATTACATGAAAAAAGAATATCCCTCTGCTCTGTTCTGCACTTTAAATTTCTTGGCGACTGATTGATTTATCTTATTCTTTTTCCCTAACATGTGAAGC
>JASDQU011027003.1:17135-29094 GCA_032191745.1 Picea mariana | reverse complement strand
GACATATCTTAGTGATCCTAAACCTCATTAGACAAGACCCCCTTTGGAAGTTATTCCTCCTCCTCAACCAACCTTGCCTAAGATCGATGATATAGATTTAAATATTGATATGGCTAGTATCTTAGCAAAGGTTAATGTACCTGTCCCTCTCAGTATTGATATTGTATTTTTTTTTTAAATACCTACAACACAGTCACTATTGCGACATCTTGGAGTGTCTCTCCCATAGCAACCACGTCAGATATGATACGTCTTAACGTCTCTCTTTCCACGTTCTAGACGTCTCTCTTGCCACCTTCAAGACGTCGATCTTGCCACCTTCAAGACGTCTCTCTTTCCACGTTCCAGATGTCTCTCTTGCCACGTTTAAGACGTCTCTCTTGCCATGTTCAAGACGTCGGTCTTGCCACGTTCCAGACATCTCTCTTGCCACGTTCAAGATGTCGGTCTTGCCACCTCCAAGACATCGCAATAAAAATGTAATCTATGTCGTCAGAAAAGAGACTTCATGTGAAACGACGTTTGAGGGGGTTCGTTGTTTATCGTTCTCCCGGAAATATAAAGTGGCAATTGCGTCAAACGCGCCGTCGAAATTTGACCCAAATGTACTAGTGATAGGTGATCAGGTCTTGCATTCAACTTCCCTAGTTTAAGTATCACTTCAAAGTCAAATTCCTGAAACAATAGTAACCATCTACAAATTCTCCCCCCCAACACTGGCTTATTAACTAGGTATTTGAGGGCAGAATGGTCAGTGAACATTTTAAAGTGTTTCCCAAGTAGGTAGTGTCTAAACTTTTGTAGTGAATATACCATTGATAAGCCTTCCCTTTCTGTAGTATTGTAGTTCTTCTTTGACTCTAACAATTTTCTTCTTGCAAATGCTACAGGATGGTCTAACTCTCCTGCTCCTAGTTGCACTAGAATAGATCCAAGTGAAAATTTTGATGTATCTACATGCACATGGAATGCCTTTTCCCAATCTGGGAATACCAGTATTGGTGTTGTTACCATTTTCTCTTTTAGAGTGTCTAATCCTTGCTGACAATCCTCATTCCACTGAAATTTACTATCTTTCCTCAATAGTTTCTCCATCGATGTCATGATTTGTGCATACCCTTTTATGAATTTTTTGTAGTAGCTTGTGTGTCCCAATGTTGCTCTCAACTGATGTACTGATTTCGATAGTGGTAAATTAACAATCACTGCAATCTTGGCATGATCTACTAGCAAGCCCTGTTTTCACACTATATGGCCCAATAGTATCCCAAAAGGTGTCCCAAAGATGCACTTATTGATATTTAATGATATATGACATTGCCTGCATATTTCCAACATTAGCCTTAATACCTCTACATGGTCTTTCAATAGACTGTAGACTGTCCAATCATCCAGATATACCTCTAAAAACTGATGGATGAATTCTTTGAATGCGGCTATGACTACTCTTGACAATATTTCTGGTGCATTATTTAGTCCAAAAGGCATGAATGTTTACTAGTAGTACCCCCATTCTATGGAAAAAGTGGTCTTGTACCTATCCTCTGGGGCTATCTTGATCTGATGGTAGCCTGAGAATCCATCTGTGAAGGAGTATGCTTCCTGGAGTCCTACATTCTCTAATACCTCATCTGTGAAAGGGGTAGGGAAAGGGTCATGTAGGCAAGAATCATTCAACTTCCTCAAGTCGACACATATCCTTATCCCTCCCTAATTCTTCTCCTGAAATGCCATAGGGATTTCCCTTTCATATTCCTCCATTGGTTCTATGATTCCAGCCTCCAACATCCTGTCAATTTCTTCTTTTACTTTCTACTTATATATTGGGTTCATTCTACGTGGTCATTATTTGACTCATCTAGCCTTAGATTTGAGAGGTATATTCATCTCTCTTAGTTCTCCTGCTATGCCTTTCATCTCTATAAAGATTGTTGGGAACATGTCATTGTACTCGCGTAGTAACTTTGTTTTGATTTCTACTGTTTGCTCATCCCAGTAGTCTCCAATGTTGTCCGTTTTGGGATTCTTAGTTGTCCCAATGTTGGCTTTCTTCACCTTGATCGACGCAACAAACACTTCTGATTCCAGAGGTGGACCTTCCACCCCTCTTTCACCTTCATCTTTTGTGATCTAAATTTTGCGCGGGTCATCTTCATCTGGTGCTTCTTCGTGCACATGGTAGCATGATAGTAGTTCTTTCACTATTTGTCTATTCCGATGTTGATATTCTGTCATAAGTTCAACTTTTGGTTCCTTAATGAATATCACCCCTCTTGTTTGTTTGAGTTCTAAATCTATGTTGGGGTTCTCATGTTCAAATGATAAAGTGACAACAAAATTCAGATGTAACATTGTCTAGTCTGTAGTGCCTCTGCACAGTTCCTGGTCTATATACCACTTTGATGGAATCCCTTCTAGTGTGTGAATAAAGTGATGAGACCATTCGTCTGGTGGTGTCATTTTCCATAGTGTTATGCACTTCTCCAAGTGTTTTGCTGGTGTCCCCTATCCATCATACCTCTGTAATTGATTGCTTCCTTGTTCTGCGCCAAATTTGATGTGCAGTAATCACTTACATTGGTACTAGTCCTTGATTGCCTCTTTGTGCACACCCCACCATAGTGTAGGTGTTTCCTTGAGTGATATTTCCAGAGCTAAGAGACTATGATTTTTGGACACTTAATCTTCGTATATTGTGAGGAATTCCTCTAGGTCATTAACCCTGTTAGTCTCTAATTTTGTTTTTGATTTAGCGAGAAACTCTAATCCTAAACCCTCCCTACCCGCACTTCGTTGTTTTCTTTAATTTGATTTTAATTTCTTTATCCATTTTGTTATGTTTCACATTTTAGCTTTTTGAATAACTTCCTCATGTTTGGGGATTTAAGACATGGTTTTACAAGATGTGTCACTTCATATGCCTATTTGAATCTTGCAAATTCAAAATTCTGCTAAGTCATTAATAGCGCTATTGGAATAACATTATTCCTGTAGCACTAATATAATCATGCCATGATAAGCACCAACCACCCTGATTTTGTTATGATTACATAAATTGTGCATTGATAATTCGCATGTGTCCCACAATATCTCTTGAATCATTATACCATTCAAACTGTTACATGATGGGATCATTCTGTACCTACAAATACCCTTTTCAAATCAGTCAATTTCCAAACATCATTATATGATCCTGTCACTCGTCGTTCTAATTTGTTGAATTATAAGTGCAGGTATTTTTCAGGAGAAACTGTTATATGCTAATAGTTTCAGGTTGTAAATTCAACTTCCGAATAGTGCCAAGTTGCAGCATTGTGTTATTGATATGGCACCTAAGAGAACTGGGTAAGTTGTCAGATTGGAACCCGAGGGCACTGAGCTTCTCAAAGCATATCCACAGATGGCGCAGAGGTTTAAAGACGTTGGCTGGTTCGAATTCCTCACCACCTTCCAAGGTTATGACAAACATGTATATATGGTGTTTGCACAAAACTTAGATGGTTTCGAAGTGGAGATAAAAAAGTTGTTGATGCTGGTGACAGAAGAATCCATTGCCAAAGCTTGCAGATTGGTAGTTGGAGGATAAATATGGTGGAAGAAGGAGAATGTAGTCACAGAGATTGTCAATCAATGTTTGCTACCAGATAAGAAAAACCTGGATTGGAGAAAGGGAGTCCCTCATAGTTGGATTAGACAAGAGTGGCATACCGCCCTAATCATAATTCACAGAAAACCCTGGACTTGGATGATTCAATACCTAAATCCTGATCCACATCCAAACAAACAAAGAAAGGGAAAAGGGAAGAAGGTAGTCACACAGAAAAAGAGTATCACAGTTAATGAATTTTCTATCAAAGAAGAAGTATCTGCAACTAAGGTGACAAGGACTAGCAAGAGAAAGAAGTAGACTCAACACATTCCTGATGATACCCTTGTAGATGACATTCAGGAATAAGCCATGATCAACAGAGGTAAGAGACCCAAACTGGATGTAGAGATCAAAATGTTTTCTGATGCAAAAATAAAAATGGAAGATGATTCAGATGAACATTATAATTTTAAAACCACAGTCAAACATAAATCACTAGCGACCAGTAAGAAAGGTGATGCAGTCAAAAAGCAAAAGAAGAAATCTGCACCTGTGTCTCAAAACCCTAGGAGAAATTATACTAGAGTTTCCAACAAATACAAGCTAAGGTCAAAATTTATGTTTGACCCATCAATCAAAGAGGAAAATTCCATAGTCATAGAAGACCATTCTGAGGACTCTAAAGTAGGTGTTAAAGAAAAAGTAGAAAGGCTTCCATTACATAGGAAAACAAAAGAAGACAAAAAATTGGGGAAGATATAAAGAAAAGAAAAATAAGTTGCTCAGTATTCTACAAGACCTATAACAAGAGCAACCACTAGATCATCAAAAGCTGAAGCAGTGTTTTCTGATGACAAAGGCTATTATTTTGTAGAACCAAAAAAGCTACAGGAAATACTCTGTTTTTTTTACATGTTTTAGTCTTTATCTTCAAGAGAGGTTTCAGAACAGATGGAGATGAATTCGCTAAAAAAAAAGACCATTTTGTTGGGAACATTCCCCTTCACAAAAACCTCTCTCAGGTTTTACACAACTATCACAGTTTAAGAGATTCAAATTTATCTTTGAGGCCTATTTTTCTGTTATTTCATAATAAACAATTTCATGTTTTAGTCAGTAATTTTGGGAGAGGTTGAAGAACAACTGGTGATGAATTTTTTGAAACCAAAAGAGGTTTTTATTAGGAACGATTCCCTTCACAAAAAAATATCTTAGTTTTTACACATCTATCACCATTTAAGCGATACAAAGAGATTATTGAACCCTATTTTTCAGGAATTTACCAAATTTATTTTCTTGAAAAATCTCATGGACAACAATTGACAAGCCACCTCATCAATTTGAATTGGAGATCAGATTGGATATTCTCCTTGATTATTTGAAACAAGAAACTAAACATATATGAGGAGGTTTTCATATCCATTTCTTTTGGAACTTGATAATTATGTATTGTTTCTATATAAACTCTGTAGAAGGAGAAGTTACAGGTCGAAAAATTGGAGATCTAGAAGACTTGTTTTGTGAATCCATGTAAAGACTTTATGTTCCATTTTGACACTTAATAGCAAAGGCATATGGATGGTTAGACTCTCTTTTCTACTCTATTTTTATTTCTTCATGCTTGAGTTCATTATTCAGAATGCAATGCATTTGTTTCTTGATTGTTAATTAATACAGTAAATAATTTGCTGTGGAAATTATTTTCAAGTTTTGATTTCAAGCTGATGGTCTTGTTTCTTTATGATATTCTGAGACAAGAATTTATGTGAAGTTGACAAATTGAAAGCTTGATCCTCTCTTTTTCTTATTGGTCTAATCTATCTATGTGACTACCTTTTAACCAGTCAATGGGATATATTATGTTCTTATTTTGATTTTCATGTTATGTTATAACCTTGAGCGAATTTTCAACCACCTTATTCAAAAAACCAAACCATAAAAACCTTCAAAACACTTTGAAATAAATCGATGATGCCCTATCTTTCCCTCTCACATTCAAGTGCAACTTTAGGGACTAACATATTTTGGCGCCATTGCCGGGGATGAAGCAGCGAATAAATCTTCCCTGGGAGAATGACAACGATTAGATCCGCTTCTTGATGGTGAACAGGAAGGGGACATATGTTTGACTGTAGACCTTTCACCATGGTGACTCCATTGTCTAAAGATCAATAGGCGACTCCACTGGGGATCCAAGTATGGAATCCTTTTTGGCTCAAAGGTTTGCCTTTTGTGACTTGTCAGATGTAGTTGGTTTTCCAAACCTAATGCTTAGCAGAGATGAATGGGAAGGTATCCTTCCTGCATTTAAAGGTGAAGATTGGGAGGTTCCAGCTGAACATCTGCTGGATTTTCATGAGTTTATTCATGAACATCATATTGTGCATGAGGATGTCAAGATAAATATTTTCAGATACTTATTGAAGGGAGTAGCCCTCGACTGGTGCATATCTCTTCCAACTTCAAGTATTAACTTGTTGGCAAGTTTTCATAATGCTTTCAATATATTTTGTAAAGAAAAGTTTTTAGCTGAAAGTCTTTTTGAAAATTGTTGTGATGTATTTGAGAAGCATATTCAGCAGAAAACAAATTTTTCTCGTGATCATAAGGATGAAAATTATGTTGTTGAGGAAGATCATCAAGATTCAATTGATGACAGGGACAAAGATTGCATAGTTGTATATGCATTTGATCTTATCTTTGATGCACATGATGCACATGGTGTTTTTTATTTGAATGAAAAACTTCCTGTTTATGATGAGTATAAGGAACAAGTATTTCCTCAGCATATTGTTGTTGATAAATATGGTAAACATAACAATATTGATGAATGTTATCAACAACCTGTTATATTTATGGTGACAAAAGCTGAGCAACAAATTTATGAAAACAGCCTACACATTAGTCATGAACATTTGGAACTAGTATATGGCAGTATTGAGCAACAAGCAGAGGTGACCATTTTCAGCTATCAATCTACTTATTTCCATGATCCGCTAGCCATTTATATGGAGTTATGTTTCTCAAAAGATTTCAGCCTTGCTATTTTTGGAATCAAATAAGATGATGGTTGTAGTTATGTGTCACAAATTAAAATTTTGTTACATATAATGAATTCTTCTCTGATTTCCATCTACGTTGAAAGAGATTTGGTAAATGGTTTGATGTTATCATGGCTTCATTGGAAGCATGATGTCACATAATGAGCTAGGTTTTACTAGTTAGAAGTAGGAATAGATAGAAGAATAAGCTCGCCATCAAGTATGAGATTCTTTTCAGTATGTTAGTTTGCAGCAAAAAGTTTGGTTTAGAGTTTGAATATGTTGCAGAAGTTTGGGCTTGATTTGAAATGCTATTGAATGACTCTATAACCCAATGGAATAGGGACAACATAGAAGAATGTGAATGTTTGCAGAGACAAAAGTTTGCAGGTTGCATTGCATGGATGCATAGAGGAAAAGGCACAGTGGTCTGCTTGTTCTTGATGCCTCACGAGGAGAGCATCATCCCCCAGAAGGAGACAATGTTAGTCTCTAATTTTGTTTTTGATTTAGTGAGAAACTCTAATCCTAAACCCTCCCTACCTGCACTTCATTTTTTTCTTTCATTTGATTTTAATTTCTGTATCCAGTTTGTTATGTTTCACATTTTAGATTTTTGAATAATTTCCTTAAGTTTGGGGATTTAAGACATGGTTTTACAAGATGTGTAACTTCATATGCCTATTTGAATCTTGCAAATTCAAAATTCTTCCAAGTCATTAATACCGCTACTGGAATAACATTATTCCCGTAGCGCTAATATAATCATGCTATGATAAGCGCCAACCACCTTGATTTTGTTATGATTACATAAATCGTGGACTGAGAATCCACATGTGTCCTACGATATCTCTTGAATCATTATACAGTTCAAACCGTTACATGATGGGATCATTATGTACCTGCAAAGACCCTTTTCAAATCAGTCAATTTCCAAACATCATTATATGATCCTGTCACTCGTCTTTCTAATTTGTTGAATTATAAGCGCAGGTATTTTTCAGAAGAAACTGTTATATGCTAACAGTTGCAGGTTGTAAATTCAACTTCCGAACAGTGTCAATTTTTCGCATCGTGTTATTGATATGGCACCTAAGATAAGTGGGCAAGTTGTCAGATTGGAACCCGAGGGCACTGAGCTTCTCTAAGCATATCCACAGATGGCACAAAGGTTTAAATACGTTGGATGGTTCGAATTCCTCACCACCTTCCAAGGTTATGAAGAACATGTATCTATGGTGTTTGCATAGAACTTCGATGGTTTCGAAGTGGAGATAAAAAAATTGTTGATGCTGGTGACAGAACAATCCATCACCAAAGCTTGCATATTGGTAGTTGGAGGAGAACGATGGTGGAAGAAGGAGCATGTAGTCATGGAGTTTGTCAATCAATGTTTGCTACCAAATAATCAAAACCCAGATTGGAGAAATGGAGTTCCTCATAGATGGATTAGACTAGAGTGGCATACTGCCCTGATCATAATTCACAGAAAACCTTGGACTTGGATGATTCAATCCCTAAATCCTGATCCACAGCCAAACAAACAAAGAAAGGGAAAAGGGAAGAAGGTAGTCACACATAAAAAGAGTATCACAATTAATTAATTTTATATCAAATAAGAAGTATCTGCAACTAAGGTGATAAGGACCAACAAGAGAAAGAAGTAGACTCAACACATTCCTAATGATACCCCTGTAGATGACATTCATGAAGAAGCCATGATTAGCAGAGGTAAGAGACCCAAACTGGATGCATAGATCAAAATGTTTTCTGATGAAGACATAAAAATGGAAGATGATTAAGATGAATATTATAATGTTAAAACCACAATCAAACATAAATCACTAGCAGCTGGTAAGAAAGGTGATGCAGTCAAAAAGCAAAAGATGAAATCTGCACCTGTGTCTCAAAACCCTAGGAGAAATTCTACTAGAGTTGCCAACAAATAAAAGATAAGGTCAAAATCTATGTTTGACCCATCAATAGAAGAGGAAAATGCCATAGTCATAGAAGACCATTCTGAGGACTCTAAATCAGGTGTCAAAGAAAAAGTAGAAAGGCTTCCATTACACAGGAAAACAAAAGAAGACACAAACTTGGGGAAGACACAAAGAAAAGGAAAATAAGAGTATACCATACACTCAGATTCAACTCCTGCAGGTTCTCCTGTTTATATATCTTGCAAGTTAGAGGAACCGAGTCCCCGTGTCTCATTTCCCCCTTTTTCAGTTTTTTCGTCTCCTGATAAACGATTCTCGAAATTGTTTTTGCTTCATCCCGAAGAAACTAAAGAATCGGTATACATCTTTGAAAAACATATTTATAACATACCAGTTTCATCTCCTAGAATATCTATGGCAGCTGCCGGATGAGGAGGAAGGGGTAGTCAAGGTCCACCCCCACCCACACCCCCTAGGATTTTTTCTAAAGTAGATGCCAGATACGCTCCTTTGGTCCTCCTAGTACCCCTTCATGATTTACTTGAAAAATACATGAAAAACCTACCTAAGTTTATAGGGGAGGGAGACTTAACTGCAGCAGAACATATAAATTTCTTTGATCATTTCACAGATATTCTCGGTCTTGAGCATGAAGACGTATATTCACGGTTGCTTGTTCAAACTTTCGAAGGACAGGTGAGAACCTGGTTTTGAATTTTTCCCGCGGGTTTGATATTATCCTACGACGTGTTAGAAAACTCTTTTCTCAGACAACGGGGTGAAAGGAAAGATTACTTATATTATTTAACTACGTTTGGGGATTTAAGGAAGAAAAATTCAGAAACTGTTATTGAATTCATCCAAAGATTTAATAAATTATATAACAAGATCCCAATCAAAGTTAAACCTTCCCAGTCTGCAGCAAAGGTAACTTTTGCAGGAGATTTCAAACCTGATTTCACACTATTATTGAGAGAAAGGAGAGTGGCCGAACTTACCTGAATGCAAGACGATGTCGTAGAAATCAAGTAAAATATGATGGCTTCTGGAAAATTAAAAACAAAAATGGAAACGAGAAACAAAGAGATTAAATGATTTAGGGAACAAGTAGGACCCTATGGATCTGGGAGGTCTACAGATGACAAGATGGATGATATGGCAAAGATAATTAAAGAACTGTCAAATAAAATTTCAAAGATGGAGCTAGATCAATTATAAAGAAGATTAGTTTGTTAGGAGATAATTTAGGAGGAACCCCAATCCTCAAATACAACAAATACAAATTAAAAATGAAGACCAAAAGGTTCAGACTCCTTTAAAAAATGAAAATTTGAGGATTTAAAAGAAGATATTAATAACTTTGGTGAAATTTTTTATCAACCTCATTTAACTAGACAAGATTACGAGAGGTCTTTAAAAATATAACATCGGTCTAATGAGGATAGAAATACAAATACAGAGGATCCTGCTTGCCAAGGAATCATCGATACTATAATGGATGAGCTCCAAAACAAGTATAATCTAAGGTCTAAAACTAAAAACATGACAACTACCCAACCAAAGAAAATCATGCTGAGAGGCGAAGTATATGAACCAGCTCCAAAGGAAAATGAAACATAGAACACCAGGATAAAAGGACTTGACCCATAAGGTGCCGAAACTAAGACAACCAAAACATAGACGACAGAAACAAAAACAACTGAAAACAAAGCAATACAAACAAATAAAGCAGAAAAGAAGGAGATCGAAGTACCAATCAGAGAAACCGAAAAAACTATAGGAGGTTTTAGCCTATAAAATGAGATTAACAAAATGAAAATACCGATACCTCTGGTTGAACTAGCAAAGAATCTCATTTACCTAAAACAAATCACCAAAATGATAAATTTTTCAAGATGACGTTATAAATTTGGAAGATGATAAGCCTAATAATTTTTGGTTTGCATTTTGAAAGGGACAGAGATACCGTTGCTCCTTTATACATTACACTAAATGTGCACGATCGTCTGCTACATAACTGCATGATGGATTCTGGAGCCTCACATATTGTGATTCCCAAGGCTATTATGGATAGAGTTGGCCTTGAAATTACCAAGCCGTATGAAGACTTGTATTCGTTTGATTCAAGAAAAGTTAAATGTGTGGGCATGATCAAAGACTTGGTAGTAAATCTTGCACAGATCCCAGTAAAAAGTGTTCTGATGGATGTGGTTATTGCTGATATACCTCTGAAGTATGGTATTCTATTATCTAGGTCTTGGGGTGCTAAGCTTGGAGGATCCCTTTAGCTGGAGATGACATATTCCACGAATCCAATTTTCGGAGGAAAATTCACCCTATTATATCGGGAAACACGAGTGACATATACATGAAGTGACCCTCATAATCCTAGAAATTACCCTGTTTATGTCACTGACTAGGACCTTGGAAATTGTATTTTATCAATCGATGATGATATAGATGAATGTGCTGAAGATTTCACAGAAGGAAATAATACAGAAAAGGTAAAAGAAAGTGTATATAGTACTGGAATCTAGAAAATGTATTTCGATGGTGCTTCATCATGTGAAGGAGAAGGTGCAGGAGTGCTCTTTGTATCACCTGGAGATGAGTTTATCATTCCTTTCTCTTACAGACTACAGTGGGACATAGACTACACAAACAATGTATGCGAGTACGAAGCCCTGGTTTTGGGATTAGAAGCCGCCAGAAAATTAAACATAAAAAACTTGGAAGTCTATGGAGATGTCAAATTAATTGTGAAACAAGTAAATCGATGGTATCAGGCCAAACACCTGAGATTGAGATCTTATAGAAACTATGCCTAGGATTTAATGGAAATTTTTTTCTCGTTAGTTAATGTTCATTACATTCCCCGTACAGAAAATTTGCAAGCTAATTCGTCAGCCAAAGCAGCCTCAACTTTTGCACCTCCCACAACTTTAAGACTTAAGTATCACATAGAGATGGGGCACAGAACCTCCATACCGAACAATATACAACACTGGAAGGTGTTTGAAGATGATGAACAGATCAGAAAATTCCTCGAAATGGTGGAAGACTTTGTTGAAACGCACATCGACCAAGAAAACCAGAACGATCATACTTGGATTATGCAAGAAGGGGAAGATCCTCAAGATTTCTAAGATAAGATCACAAATCATCGCATGTTAGTACTAAAAAATAATCAAATCCCTAAAGGTCTAATTCCCCTAGAAAGATTATTTGACCATAATGATATGCCATTGAAATCTACATTGCAGCCTCAGCTAGAGGAAGTCGAAGATTGTGATATAGGCACGAAAGAAGAACCTAGAATGGTAAAAATACCAAAGTATCTTCCTCCTGAGATGAAAGATAAGTATATAGACTTACTCGGGCGATATAAA
>JASDQU011027003.1:902-11671 GCA_032191745.1 Picea mariana | reverse complement strand
TTTCAGAACCTACGTGTTACACTCCAAGATAATTTCATATGTACCCACGAGTTCCGTTAAAGACATATTGGTTCAACCTGATAGCGACGGGAATGGCTTACTAAGATTCAAGAATTTGATTTAGAGGTGAAACTGACCAAGCTCATAAAAGGACAAGGTTTGGCTAAGCTACTAGTCGAATCAAATTTCAGAGCGCTTGATATATATAATTTACAAGAGTATGAAGAATGTATGGATATGGACGAACTCGACAACCAAATAGATACAACCAGTATAGAAGAAAAGCTTACAAATTCAGTGTGGTACAAATATACAGTATCTTATCTTCTGACTTTGAAATGCCCAAGTGATATGACTCCATCTAAGGCTAGAACATTGAAATTGCATGCGGTGAAGTACTGTATTTTAGAGAGCCAATTGTATTGGAAAGACCCTCTAGGATTTCTACTGGTTTGTCTAGTAGAGTTGGAGATAGAAAAGGTTGTAAATGAATTCCACAATGGAGTGTGTAGAGGACATCATGCATGGAGAGAAATGACTTATAAAATATTGAGAGTGGGATATTATTGGCCTAAATTATTCACAGATGTAAATGCCAAAGTCAGAGCCTGTAATTCATGCCAATTATTTGCGGGTGAGTAGAAAATCCCAACACTACCTCTGCTCTCAGTTAAAATGAAATATCCATTCCAACAATGGGGGTTGGATTTTATAGGATAAATTAATCCACATTCCAGCGCACAACACAAATGGATCTTGACCACTACAGATTATTTCACCAAATGGGTAGAAGCTATTCCAACTAGAAAAGCCACAGATTCAGTGGTGATAGACTTCCTGGAAGTAAACATATTATCTAGATTTGGCTGTCCCCAAAAGATAGTTACAGATAATGCCCAGGCATTCAAATCTATGGCAATGGTCATCTCTTGACAAAAGTACAATATTATATTGGGTCACTCCACAACATACTACCCCCAAGGAAATGGGCTAGCTGAATCATCAAATAAAATCGTAATTACCATAATTAAGAAGGTGTTGAATGAAAATAAAAAATTATGGCATGTGCATTTGAAATACACCTTATGGGAAAATCGGATAGGCACCAAGAAATCAATTGGCACTTCTCCATTTCAAATGGTATATAGGACTGACATGGTATTACCCATAAACATGTCTCTACCTATGATGAAACTTTGGCAACATGAAAAAGAAGAACCAAACCATGTCACAAGAAGAATAAATCAACTGATTGAAGTTCAGCAGAATGGGGTCGAGGTGGAAGAAAGGCTACAGAAATATCAAGACAACATGAAATAATTGTTCGATCATAAGGATAAAGATAGGGAATTCCTCCCTGGCAATTTGGTTTTGAAATGGGATGCTAGGTAGGAAGACTCGACAAAACATGGAAAATTTGATCATATATGGTATGGACCATTCAAAGTCACAACTTCTGAAGGGAAGAAATCATTTCTGTTAGAAAATTTGGATGGTAAAATCCTCAACGCCCCTATCAACGGGCGTTATCTGAAGCAGTATATGTAATAAACAATTTCCAAAATTCCACTGTATATATCGGTTTGTGTTTTTTGTTTTTATAGTTTTTAGGTAAGTTTTACTTTCACGGCAAATAAAGTAGGTTAGTGATCTCCTAGAAATAGAGATATAAAATCTTCAACACATTGAATTCTATAAATCTTAAAACCCTGACGCTTTTCATGTTGTCTTCTTGCAGGATTCTGGTCTACAACCCAAACATCAAAAAGAAGAAAATGGATGGTCATGTATCGGGAAATTGATTCACTCGAAACATGTGATAAAAAATAATTTACTAAGATGAGAACGAAGTGGTAAGGCAAATGTATGAATTTTTGAAATGTCTTGATTTCAAATGAATATCACCTAGGTGCAACAACGGTCTCATGAGTATGAACATATTCGCCTGAGGTTTCATCAAAAGAACGGAATTTTCTATGGATCATAAAGAGTCCTTTGGATAAGATAAAAACAATTAAAATAAGTAGGAGAAGTAAAGTGACCTCAAAGAAAGGCTTCCAAGAGTCAGGATTGCATTACCACAACTATGTTTATGAAATCCAAATCCTTCTCTATCATCCTGTTCCAATCTATGGTATTTTCCCTTTGACCCCAAATGCCTTCCCATGATTTCCACAAAGGAAGGAGAGGTGACACTTTAGCTCTGAAAGCTGACAAACAAATATTTAGAAGAAAGGAAAGTCCTCACGACCCCTCAAATGTTTACTGAACAAATATATGTATAGGTTAATCCTAACTCCCTTAGTTCTTTTCATAGGTTCTAGAAGTTTAGTCTTGCTCAAAAGAAGGTCCCTGGAAATAAAATTCTCCCATAAGTTTTCCTGCAGACTAAGATGTTTTGAAGGTCAAAAGGAAATTGATCCAGAGTAATCAAAGTGATTTGACAGACCTGTGTTGCAAAATTATACACAGATATCACCCCTGGTATACTTTATACTAATTGATTGCCCCCACTTCATGTCTAAGAAAAATATAAGATGGATGGTGAAAGGAAATTCAAGAAATTGATTTCCCCCATCTAGTCCTAAAAAAGAGATGTTGAAAGGAAATTCATAAAATGATTGCCCTCATCTCAACATTTAAATTCAAAATTAAAATTTGAAGTGGTGAAAGGAAATTCAATAAAGGGAATCATATAACTTCACCGGGGTACTGAACAGACTCACTGGTAGTGAAGGAATGTCTAAGATATCTGTAAGGCTATTATACATGAATTATATTGTACTCTGGTAAATTAGTTTTCTTTGAAGCTATATCTACATCTCAAGTTCGCGCAGGACTCCTTGATTAAAAAACTTAAAATTACTTCACCTTGAGGCAAGAAAGATCAATAGAACTTGTTAAAATTCCTAAGGTTGTTTGGATTATCCTAAGTAGACCAGAAATCAATATCACGGAAAAGGAATTCAAATGGCCTAAAATTGAGATTAGAGAGCGATTAGGTTTCAAAATCTTTCAGAGATAAGGATGAAACCCCCCTTTTCCTCTGCACCCTCTTTCTGAACAAGTTTTGTAGAAACAAACTAATGAATCCATTTTCCCAGTAAAGGCACATGGTCTACTGTCTTCTCATCTCGCAGGGAGACGAGATCCCTAGATGGAGCCTATGTTGAAACAAAGTTTATTTTTCTTCTTTAAATCCAAATATCCATTTTTTTTTCTAGTTACAGAGCCACTTTTAGTTCTAAAAAGGAGTCGAAAGGTCTTTCGAGACTTTCGGGTTTCGAGGTTTGGTTATTCACGAAGTATGTTTTTTAATAACAACTCCAAAGTCCCAGTACCGAAGTCTCGAAAAAGTGATTGTTTAAAAGGAATTGAACATATTTTAAAGTAATAATTAAAAATCTTAATGGCTTTCTAAGCCTTTCACTTGTTCTTTTTCGACCATCTCAACTTAAACAACATTTCAAATGTCCCGACGTGCTTTTCAAGAAATACCTTTTAATCATGATTAATTAAGTTTTAAAACATACTTAAAAAATTGTTAATCAGTCACAATTCGGGAAATCAAAGAGTCGACCTTGAGTCTCCTTAAAACCCCGATTCCCAAAGTCGCGAAATTCTTAAAAGCTAATGCTATGTTTATTAAGAAGTAAAAAGGTTTAATGATAATAAATCCCATCGCTATTTCGTGATTTGGGATTTCTTGCGTTAAAGAGTCATCGGAGTATTGATACTCCAATCCACGAAAAGTAAAGACTAACCCCTAATCACGATTAATTAAAGGGTTAAAACAAGTGGTTATTACCTAAATAAATCCCATCGCGGTTTCACGATTCAGGATTTACTTGTGTTATACCTCTTGGGGACACGATGCTCGAAACTCCAAAACACGAAATCCCTAAAGAATTAAATGCTTAAACGTAATTAACCTAATTTTAAAACAAAATTAAGGTTATTAAATGACTTTTTGTGTTTCGCTATTTGTGAGTTTTCGATGACATTCCTTTCGAAATCCCAATTTTGAATCGCCGATATGTGGCAGTATCTATAACAGATTAATGGAGAGATTTTTAACATAAAGTGCGTATCTCCAGGCGTACCATCCCCATTAAATCATTTAATTTTGATCGTCTTTATCGGTACGCTAAATTTAAGACAAGTTGAAGGTTAATAATGGTTTTTTATTTCGAATATCATTCTTACTTTTGGACTAGGAACGAGTTACATTCAAAAGAACTTACACATTTCTTCTCTGCAACAAGTTTTCATTTTAGCACAAACATCATGGCACCCAGAAAAGCGCCTAAGAAGAGTGAGGAGGTAGGTGAAAGCTCAAATCTAGATGGAGAAGTTATATCTGACACTACGCCACATGCTGTGGATTTCGTTAAATCCTGGAGGTAGATTTTTGAAACCTTAGACTATGAGATTAGGAATTGCCCCGACGATTTCAGGAATGAAAAGACTAAAAATAAACTTAGAGACATATCAGATTCTGAGCTTCATAGAATAGCCACATTGTCGAGACTCATGCCATTCAATGACATTATAAGCTGGGCTTTAGAGAAAACCAACATTTAGACAAGGAGAATTCTAAACAGCCAAAAGTTCATCGTCGACTTGTTCAGACCCGAGCACATCCAAATAATGTTACTTATAAATACATTTATAATGCTGAATTCGTAGAGAAATTTCAAAGAAAGGAGTGTACAGAATTCGATCAAACATATCTAGGTATAATCAAAGAATGGTGGGGAATTCCAGTGAGATTTAGAGCTGATAGCCATGGAATTTATGCCATAGCTCCATTAAACGAATACATGGTTTATATAGCTTTGATTCTATGTAGAATTTTTAGGAGGAAAATCCCTACCCATTTCCCTACAGAATGGGTGCCACTTCTACACGAAGTTCCCGAGGGTTAAAGTTTCAACTGGGGTAAAATTTTATCAGATAATATAACTAAGGAGATTGCAGAGTACCAAATGGAAAAATAGAAAGGCCGACTTGCATCTTTTTACACGTCTGCATATATTATGTATGCTATCGGTTACATGACTCCATTCCCCTTAATGAATTCGAGTTGGAACCCAACCTGTGCGGATCCATTTCATGTTTATCACTCTAAACTATGGGAGGAGAATGTTAAAGATTTCTTTTACAAAATATGTCACTACGTAGTGATACCTTTTCACCAAATTTTGTATGGTTATGCACCCCTCATATTTCAGAGCCAATCATGGGAAACCTCAGGGCGATTACAGATTGGTTTATTGAAGAGGGTTTCTCCTATGTCAGGGTTTTCGGGTGCTCGATTCCTCCTCACACACTTCTGAAGTTCCTTCTTGACAGATTTGTGTGCATGGAGGTGGCCTACCAAATAATAATAGGTGGCATTGACACATAATTGAAAGCATTTCAGAAGAAGTTCTAGCCAGTTTTTCCGGTACAGATTGGGAAGTGTTCACTGCTTAACATGGTCATTCCAAGGTAGAAGATGAAGCACTGGAAGACATCAAATTAGTAGATATTGAACTTAGAAAACATGATCCTTATCAAATTGTGGGAAATCATCTTGCTCATTGCAATATGAAAATGTATGAACATGAAGATTCTCCCTACAAAGACATGTTCAAGGGAGCCAAAATCTATGAAGAAATATTAGACAGAGTTCAGGCATTATCACTCAACCTACATACCAACTTTCTGACTTTCCAAAAGCACAGGTGAAGTGGTTTTCCAAATATACTACAGGGGGAATCAATAACCCCTCCTCCATATCAAGGAAGTATTCCCATAGGTTTCAGATTAGAGGCTCATGATAAAGGGACTGCAGAAGAAAATCCAAAGAAGACTGAAGCTTCTTCACAAAAAGCAGAGGCTTCACCAACAGAGCACCCAAAGTCAGAAATGGAAGTTAGGCTCGAGACACATTCAAAGTTGAGTCAAATGATTCCTCTTTTATCATAAACTATTACTGCTGATATCCCCAAAACAATAGGAGAAACTCAATCTTCAGAATTGGGCAGCCCTATTACATCATTAACTCCTTTACAGTCAACTTTTGGGACCCCCCATCTAGAAGTCATATATGTAAGTGACCTTACTCCTATCTCTAAAGAAGAGATACCTTCCTCTGACTACTTTTTCAGTAGGAAGAGGAAGGTTGTAGTAAAACAGGAAATGCATCTGAGAGAAGGCACAATGGTGAAGAAACACAGAGTGCTTGTAGATGGGCAGAACCTAGAAGAGGAATATTTTTCCACAGAAGTAGCAGGCTCTATGAGAGCTTTGGCAATGACCAATTTATTCTCAGTTGACTCTCTAAAAACAAGGTTGAAGTAGAAAAATCAAATGATATCTCAGTTGCAGGACCAAATAAGGCACACAGAAAATAATATTCGAGAGGAGTAAATCAAAGAGTTGAACACGCCAGAATTGCTAACAAGCAGGAAATGCAATTGTTGAAGTCTAGTTTAGAAGAAGCGAACAAGCAGATGCAAATGAGTCAAGTACAGGTTATTTGGTAGGAATAGTTAGTGAGACAGCTACAAGATGATTTGAATTCCATTGAAGGACAAGTTGTGAATATAACATCATTTCAATCCCAAGCACTAGAGGTGCATGAGAAACTACATGAAAAACAACAAAACATGCTTTCTAAAATAGAAATCATTCAAAACTACTTCCTAGAAATAAGACACTCACTGGATAACATTGCTTTCAAGGAAAAAGAGGCTACAACATCTCACGCTGCTTTTCAAAAGGCAGTAGCATTTTCGGCTAGAGAGGAAGTACCAACAATCCTAAAGTTGATTGTAGAAGAACAGATCAGGGGAGACATCATATTAAAAACATGGGAGACCAATATTGTCGAAAGAAGGAAAATGGCAAGAGAGGTTAAGAAAGAATGTGAAGAATTTTTTGATCAGCTAGATACAAAAACACTGGGCATTGGTAAAGGTGATTGTCCTGGGCTATTAGGATGGATCAATGTTGTAAGGCATCAACTGCATATCAAGGAGAGATGGAATGAAGCCCATCTCGATATTTCACAATTGAAGCAGCTTGACATCACCCAAATGGATAAGTGGCTAATAAATCTCAATTGATAGTTGCAGTCGACAAAGTTTGAAAAGCGAAAGATTGAAGATAGGCTGCCCCAAATTTAGAGGAAGTTGTATGTGTTTGAAGCAAAGGATACGAAAAAACCATCCAGAATTTTGGTGCAGTTTATAGACAGGTGCGTCGATTTTTTTGAACCGAGTGAAGGAAGCACTTCAAATAAATGATGAAGTAATGCATGTATGCTCATTTTTGTCCAACTGTTAGAAAAGTAAAAAGTAACCGAGCAAAACAGTTCAAATTTTGTATTCTGTAATAGTTAGCACCTAGGAGATTAGGAGAATACCAACCATCTAGGGTTGATGATTTTCTTTGTATAAATACAATTTTGAAATACATTGCCAGGGGGGATTTTTCCTTGGCCGATTGTAGAAGAGAAATTTTTCATTTTTCAGAATTAATACAAATGAAAATCGAAGACTCCAGATCCCATCAAGTTTGAGTTATGTGTTCCTCTGTTATTTAATATTTAACATAATTCCTTATATATGTTTGATGAATGTGTTGATGGGTCTTAAATCCCTTTAATCAACAGTAGGAACCAAACCCAAAACCGATGCCCAATTAGAATCTGCAACGTTTGAAATGGAATGGTTCTCCAGATCTTGCGATGACCAATTTATCGATGGGATTTGTCTTTTCTTGTGAAGGCTCTCCCTTCGGTTAGAACAATTCTTTTTCTATATTTCTCTTGGGTGGGGCTGGTATGAGAGATGTAAGCCAATATAAGCCAACTTGACAAATAACAGGACAAAAGTTTTAACTAACTGAAAGAGGTCGAGCTTGGGATAACCTGTTGCTCAAACATGCAGACAATGATCCTATGCCAAAGGGCCTAGTACTAATACATTAACCAAATGAGCATCCAATTACCGACTTAGAGAAACTAGTTAACAGAAAGAAAACACATATATAATCAGGATCATGGTAAGTAAAATAATTCATCTACCATAACATTCATCACATAACAACACAACGATTTATATTTATCATTAGGCAAATAACATCAAAACATTGCACCAGATAACTTGACAACAAAATTAATTGCTCTTACTCATTTACTACATCATTCGTGGAATAGGATAGGAAGTAATTCTTCTCCAAATCCAATCACATACATCCGATGAAAATAGCTTGTCTTTGGTCTAGAAGGAATTCTCAATTCATAGTAGTCTCAAAATAGTTCTCAACAACCAAAAAGAAAGAGTTCTTACAAAAACCATCGACCCTTGTTCATTGGTCGATGTCCCTATTTATAATATAAAGTTTTAACTGTAATTAACTGCTAAATATAGTTCAAGCCAAACAAAAATCACCACGTGGCATGGTCATTCAACCATTTCTTTAACAGTCCACCTGAGATGTCTCTTGAAAAGGGTGACTTCTTTCATATTCAGACCAGTCAATAAACAGACTTTCATAGGTTTGAGCCCAAGGGAATCTATGTTGTTCCATTGGGGCAGCATATACTCCTCTGATGTCCATTGCACGCACTCGATAATTTTCCAAACTAGAGATCATCTGTTGTAGCATGACCTAATCTTTGATTGGGTGATTCGCAAATTGTTTCATTTCCCTGACTTTGCATTGGTGACCTTTGCGCACTCTTCGGCCCATAGAGAGTATTGCTCGACATGTATCTTGAACATGTTGCTCAGGTCGATAAATTCATCGGGGGTCAGTACTTGGGAAGATCGGTTTCTCACATCCCTCCTTTGGTTGGTGCTTCGGTGTTCCTTTTGAGTTCTTCGGTGAAATCCCAGAGCACGCTTTGTTCGATAATCAGAGGAGCTCTCCTGTGGAGCTTGCTAGTCCCGATCATTTAATACTTACATGATCCCAGTTTCCCTTTGAATGACTTGAGATGTCTTCATCTACATCACTGCTCCTCTTTAGTTTAAATGAGTTATGTCAGCATGTGCTAGGGTGGAAAATCAAGTACGATGGACATGAGCATCGGGACCGTCATAGTAACCTTTCGACCTTTGGGGCTAGGATAAGACGTTGGGGTGGAGTGTGTGTGTGTATTCTCCCAAAAGGCTGGATACCATAATAAGGAAGTCATTAAATGCCTCCAGAATCCTTATTACCAAGTGTGTCAAATATCATCCATCGATAATGGAAGCTAGTAAGTTTAAAGAGATAGGGATGAACGTACTGTATGTTCCCTGCAACCCTGATTGACAATGTTTTACGTGTTCTGGATCACATCTGTTGAGAAGTTGTGGCACGTTTGAACTTCAAAAACATCATGTCACGAGGTGCGATTGTTTTATTGGCATGCTCTATCTCACTCCTTTGCTTCACTATAAATTCCCGAAGTTCTGTGGGGAATTCTACGCATATGCCTGGCCCATACTTTTGTAATTCTGGTTTGGCGAGTTCATCTTGGCGAAATCCCTTGTAGTAGTCTTTATCATCTATAGACACTCAATTTTCTATGTTGTTTCATTACGGGGTCTCCTCCCAACACAGGATGGGGTCTGTGAGGTAATCAGAGTGTCAGGTTCGAGACCCAGCGTACCTGGGACTATTTCTCATTAGTTTCCCATGTACCTGAAACTCCAATGGGAGGTACAAGCCTTTTCTTGGAGACGATGTCAGCATCTCCAACAGAGCTCGAGGTGGAAAAATATATGTCTAAAATATGTATGCCAGGAATCATGCCTTCTCAGGAGCCGAAACTACGTAGAAGAGGGAGGTCTAGAAAGGATACAAAAAAAGGGGAGGAAGACCACCTCCCGATTGAGCTAAGAGTACATCCATCCGTTGAGGAGTCTGTGAGGTTTACCCATTGGTCAGAGCCATTTGGGACTACCGGTAGAGGAGGTGGGAGACAAAAGGGAAAGGAAAAAGCATTGGTTTCTCCCATTGAGATCCCCTCTTAGCAATTAGAGTGGGCCAAACTTGTGATAGCTGAACTCTACCAAGAAAATAGAGAGTTGTGGCGTTAGTTGGTAGAAAAAGACCAAGAGATACTGTCATCACAGGTTCATGTAGGAAGCATGGTTTGGATACAGAGATGGATTCAGGAAGCACAAGATACAATTGTGCAGATATGCGAGGCACAGTGGACAACAGAGGAAAAGAACATAGTGCAAGGCGTGAGTAGTAACCTGGGAAAAGTTTCACGTGTGGGAGAGGCTTAGCGGGTGATCTTGTGCCTTGCATTCTCCTGAGCGACGCTTCAAAAAATTTCCCCTTCGGATCTTTTGTTGTAAAGATATTCATGGTTTTACTGACACCAGGCCAGTTGGTCGTGGAGTCGGTGTGGCTTAGTTGTATGTGATTTGAACTTGGCAGGAGCCTTCAATACTAAATATCAAAAGTATTTTGAATGTATTATGCTTTCCTATGGATGTAAATAGAACATTAACCATGTTTTCTTATCACAAATTATCAGATCTTGTAATCGTCATTATTGTACTGTGGGTTTGTTGATACATTTCCTTTTGTAAAAGTTCTAATATCAATAGATGCTTATGTGGCATTATCAACCCCGGATCATTAGAAACATTTATTTATAAAAGGAATTCGTTGGTAGGTAAGGATCTTACTTGGGACCTTACTCACGTCGAAAACACTAATAAAAGATCAGATACTACGGGTGCCGATATCGGGTGACATTGGGAAAAGAAAAT
>JASDQU011027002.1:71208-83024 GCA_032191745.1 Picea mariana | reverse complement strand
AAGTCCGGTCTCCAACTACTTCCAACAGTGAAGACGTCTTCCGGGTCCTATGCACTCACGCTCGCAACAGTCTCAACCCTTGCCTTCTCAGATTTGCTACTGGGACTCCCATCCAACCTGCACTCACCTACACGGCTGGAACAATCCCAACTCACCTGGGAAAACGAGGACAAAAGTCCAACTGCTCGGCCTCCTCGACGCACTCTATGCGAAGGAATTCAACTGCACTCTATGCAGGAATCTCCTGACTCAAGCAGAGAAACAATTGAAACTCATTCCCTCAGGTTCCTAGCCTCATATGCAATCACATAAGCAACATATAACAAATAAGCATAGAAAGAAGCAAGTAAGCAGAAGCATAACATCAACAACACAAAAGTGTCTAACACATCCATGGAATTTGAATCAAAGCTCTTCCTATTAATTCAATAACTGTACATGGAGGTTCTTCACAGACTCTCTGCTCTATCTCTTCTTTCTCCTCTTTCTAATACTGAATACTACCCATACAATGATACAAGGGAGGGTGTCTATACTCCGTTTTCCCTCTCGAAAGGTGACTGTCTAATCTACAGCTAATTTCTATCTACCAGCTTTAATTGTATTAACTGCCTTCCTATCTGTAACATAATACAATGCGCCTAGCTTTGAATGCCTTTAGTAAACGGCGACGCAACGAATACCAAGGTGAAATTCAAAATCAAAAGAAAAAAAAGGTTTGCTGGCTTGTCCAACTGTACAATTCTTTTCCTCCTCGCGCCGGTTCATATGATGAATTTCGAATGTTGCGGATGCTCCTGCATCAGTGGTATGGCCCAAGATACCAACGGTGATGAGGAGAATATTCCCCTGGTGGTTTCGAAAGACCACTCCAAATCCTGTTGCACCCAGGTTGCCTTTGGAGGCTCCATCAAAATTTACCTTGATAAATTCTGTTAGAGGGGGGGGACCAATGAGATGGGCTATCCCTGCAGGAATGATTCTGAGGAGGAGAGGGAAAATTGTTTTGTGGTTAATTTCCAGTTCTTCAAGATGCTTTGTTCTTGAATCGGATAGGTTAAGTCTATTTCATTCCAGTGCTGCAAGTTGACTGTTTCCATTATGTTGTGGAAGATTTGGGTCCAGTCGTGTTTCCAATTGTGTTGGGTATTCCTGAAGATTCTTTGATCCCTTTCCTTTCATATTTTCTAAAGGATGAAACCAGGGAGCAGTTACCAAATACGATTTAATATAGGATAATGGAAATCCACTTCTTTCCATTCTTCGATGGTTGTGCTTATGTTGTCCCTCTTGCGATCTGAAGTGCACATGATGGACACACATTGATCCCAAACTTGGGTGCTAAAGGGGAAAATGTTTAGGAGATGATTCATTATTTCTGCCTCTTCCAAACACAGAGGGCATATGGACAGCCCTGTAAACCCCCTTTTAGTGATATTGTCCAAGGTGAGAATGCTTCCATGCACCACCAACCAAAGGAAGATGTTGATTTTTGGCTAGTTCTTCAGTGACCAGATTTTGTTCCAAATTTTCCTCGAGTGGTGGGGGGGGGGAGCATAGATTGAGATTAGCCTTGGCGGTGTAAGCTTATTGGATGTTGAAGGTGCCCCTTGGGGATTTTCCTCAGCGCAGGATGTCCTCTCCTGGAAGGATGGGAATTTTTCGTGTGTTGGTTATATTGTACCAAGGTTGAATATCCACCTGTGCTTCGATGTGAAGGTCCTCTCCAGTGGATTTCCAACATCTCCAAGTGGCATCCATGGGATTTTCCTTCCAATAGTTTTCCACTTTTTTTAGAACCACTTGGGTAGCTGGGGTGCAGAAGGTGTCATCCCAGGCTTCTTGCGCCAGAATAGGTAATTGTTTCCATGAATCATTCCAGAAGAAGGCAGTTTGACCATTCCACATTTCCTAGAAGGCGTGATTGACTGCAAGGTGCCAATTCTTCTTGGCATTCGTCCAAATCAGGGAGCCTGGGGTGTCTCTATTCCATCGTATGAGGCTTATTTCCGCTATGTTGGGAGTATACTTTCTTCTCCAAAGATTGGCCCTGGGGTATTGAGGTCTCTTCAACCATATCCACTAGATCTTGGCACTCAAAACTTTATTCATGATTGAGGGGTCTCTGATTCCCAAGCCCCCTTGGATCATAATATTGTTTTAACAACAACAATTATACCAATAAAAATCGACCTTCTAGTGAGTTTAATTAAAATGACACACCGATGCTTATGTATTATAATTCCTCATCGGTGCATTCTAAATTTCATGCACCGATCAGGTTTGTCTTGTAACGCACCGATGCATGGTATTATAGATTCAACCGATGCATTGTTATTATTAAATCACCAATTCCTTATTATTTATAAGAGCACTGGTGCCGCAATATTTTTTTTACTTCCCTGGTGATTTCATTGAAATGTAAGCATTGGTTCTTTAAGTTTGAAAATGCACCGGTGTGCATACACCATGAAGCACACTGCTTAGAAAAACATCCACTAAAACCTCCGACCGCCTAAATTTTTTAGTTATAATGAAGTTCTATTATAATCTCTGCAAAAACATCTGCTAACAAAAAAATATGTTTTAGCGGAGGTTTTTATAACAATTTTTTCTAATTTTGTAACACTAAAAACCTCCGCTATAACTTCCACTACAAGGTCTTTTCCTTGTAGTGATAGATAACTTTTTGGTTTTCTCTAGGCCTATAACATCTTTGGGTACACTTATGTTGTTTTTGATGATGTTTTCACTTCTTTAGGTAGGGAAGTATTTTGGGAATTAATAGTAGTTCCTCCATTCAATGGAACAATGCATTTTTCTTTAGGTCCATCATCTTTAATTGTGTATTCTCCAAACTACTCTCCAATATATGTACCTGGTCCATTCTCTTCCTTCTTTGTAGTCTTTTACTCTAGATTGGACTCTCCACTTTCATATTCACTCTTATAATCTTGATCCCCTTCTTATTTTGATGGATGTGACCCCAATTGCAGTTGAGTTGGGAAACACTCAGTTGTTCCTGGAATCCTTCTTTCTGTCGGTTGTGGTTCTTGAAGTAGTTGGACCTCTAGTATTTATACACTAGGCTCATGGATAATTGGGACTACTAAGGTGTACATTCCATCATTTTCATCATCATATATCATTATTAAATCTACAATTACAGGTTCCAAAACCCTCATGCTTGGTGTATCTGTTAAAGTTTAAGATGTCATCATAGGTTCTGGCTGACTTTCCTGTACTTGTTCCATGCCTTTCTCCAGTTGATTGTTTCCTCCCTCTGGTGAGGATACTCTTAGTTTTTATTTATCTATATCCCCTTTATTTTATTCCTCTTCAACTTCCCTAGGATGCTCCAATCCTCCAATTGTTATATCATGCCCATGTTCATGATATATCCTTTCTTCTTTTTCAATGAGTCATATTCCTTCAACCCTTCTTGCGACTTGTTCTTCTCTTTCAATGTTTGACCGCACAACCACTTCAGTTGTTTAATCTATCCATTCAACCTTCTCATCCATTAACAAGGACATAAACCGAGTGGATTCTGGTTTGGAGCTTCTTTGAAGGACTTCTTCCCAGTTATGCACATTTTTGGTGACAATTTAATCATCAAAACCATCATGTGCATATGACTAGTAGGACATCACCTGCCCAACATGTTTAGATACTAATTTTTTTGGATCATTCTTGGGGTATCTACATATCAAGAATCTATAATCTAAATGACTTAGGCATTCTTTCTTTGTTGGTGTGGTGTCTTTTACAAAATAATATCCTATGTGGAAGCCATATGGGATAAAATATCTCTTCGTTTCGTTCACCAATGAGGCATTGAAGCCTTGTAAAATGGTTTGGTAGAAGAATTATCCTAGAACCGGTCAGTCTAGTACATAGGATGGTAGTAGGTGTGGGGCTCCATAGACCTAAAAAATCCTAATACAAGTACTATTCTCCTTCAGATACCAATGTCCAATCCTAGATATTGGCTTTTTCACTGGTTGTGAGAGCCTTGGGCAGTTTTGCTCGAAAATGATGCAGTATAATCTAGCTAGAAATTCATCACATATCATAAGGTTTGCCTTATTGTACCTATTCTCCCACATGGTACTAAAGTATACATGCACATAGAACTCTGATACATGCCAACTCAGACCCATTCCTAGGAAGTTGTTCTTGGCACACATCACATTCAGTAAGTACGATGCTATGAAAAAGGATGGTGCCTTGACTAGATTTGGTTTTTGAGATTGCTCTATTATGATACTCATATGTTTGGAAACAATTTCTCCCCAATAAAAAAATACTCACTGATATCACCAATGTGTAGGGTAGGGGCATCGAAGCTTCAAAGAAATTTGAACAGTATTTTTCCCCATACAACTAATAGATAAATGCCATCATATACATGTAGGGATCTCTTAGGTTCATAGTGTTATACCACCCAACATCCCTGTTTACAAAATTTATGTCCTCTTTCTACCAGGACGCTAGCAATTGACTGGTATTGCGCCTCTCGAAAAAATCGACCAAAAAATCATTGTTTAGCTTGACTTTGGGTTCTATGGGTTTGTAGTATTTGTTTACTTCTATCGATAAAAATTACCCCTCACAATGCCCCTCCACATCATTTATCGGGCAATTTTTTGCATCTGTGTGGTTAATTATCCATTCTAGAGTCTCAATTCAGGGTAAGACATGGGTTCTGGAAGCTATCATGTGAAATATCGAGTGTTTTATATTTGGAAAGACCTGGTCATCTAAGACTCTAACCTCGAGATCATTGTGGGGTGTAAATTATGAAAAATTGGAGTTATGTATTTTATTATACAATTCATTCCAAGTGGGAAGAGGTACCTTGGATGTAGTACTAGAGTCGATTTCCTTGAACAATGGTGGTGGAGCAAGGGGGTTATTATTTGGCATCTGAATTATTGATTCTACCTTTTACACTAGCTCCAGTTATTCAATGGTGGTTGGAGTCGAAGCTTCACCAACTTGTACATTCTTTCTCTTTGGTGTTTTCGATGATTGATGGGTCGTTGGACTATGGAGAAGCATTTTTCTACATCAAACGACATCATTATAGTCACAAGTTATCAATAATCGTGAAAAACACAATAACTTATACGTTGAAAATCAATAATACTTGAGTGGTAGAGAAAAGTTTTAGCTTTAATTCTTACCAGTCCCAACATTTACACTTGAATTCGAGAACAATCGACTCGGATGGGAGCAATGTCTCGTTCTTTGATATTTCTTGGCTGTGTGAAAAATCTCAAAATCTTGATGGAAAGATGCGTCGACCGAAAACAAGTTTAAGGCCGATATACCTTGTTTCCTGTTATTCCCATCCAATATTTATCATTAGGGAGTACAACGAAGTCTCTGTGGATCTTAAAGTTTAAATGCATCACCCACACCACACGTTGAAATTAATGCATATTGTTAATCGATGACACGAGGAGATCATTGAGATAATTTCATGTACAGTTTCAAATTCTTGGGTTAGTCCCATTGTTCTATGTGATAATCTATGTATCGATATCAACAACATTTTGTGTTGAGCCCTCCTTGCTTTGTGTTATTGTAACATAATAATAAAAAGAAAATAAAACATGTGAGAATCATAATAAAAAGAAAGTAAAACATGTAATACTAATAATCACACATTGAAAAAAAATAATACCCTCATTATTGTACACAGGCCAAATATAAACTCCACGGTTAACAGAACACAAAACGCAGATCAATCTTATTGATAAAAGCGAATGCATATACATTATGTATAAGCGAAGGCGGACAGTTGTGAGGCAGTTGTGAATAGTTACAGTTATGCGGAAGTTAGGATAGTTGAATCGATGGATTAGTTAACAGCAGATTAGTTAACATTCCCCCCTTAATCCGAAGGGACATTTGTCATCTCAAGCATCATTCTAAATTTTTCAAATTTATCTCGACCCAAAGCTTTAGTAAAGATGTCCACAATTTTCTCTGAAGTGGAATAATGATTGAGATGAATGGTTTTGGCCTCAACATGATGTTGAATCAATTGATATTTGGTTTTGATATGTTTGTTTCGATCATGGAATTTAGGATTTTTGGCCAATTGTATTGCATAAGTATTGTCAACAAAGAGAGGCGTCGAAGTCATTTGTTTCTCTTGCAAGTCTTCAAGAATTTTTCGAAGCCAAATGATCTGTTTTGTGGCTTGAGCTGCTGCAACGTATTCGGCTTCAGTTGTAGAATCAACATGAACTGATTTCTTTCATGATCTCCAAGTGATGGTTGTTGACCGAAGATTCATCAAATAACCTAAAGTAGACACCCCATGCTCTTTATCTCCGTCAAAGTCAGAATCTAAATAACCAATGAGATGGAAGTATGAAACTTTAGAATATTTGATGTCATATGATTGAGTGCCTTTTAAATATTTGAGCACTCATTTTGCTGTTGTATAATGACCTTCACAGGGTTGATGCTTAAACCTGGAAAGTATTCCTACAACAAAAGTTATGTCAGGATGAGTAGTAGTAAGATAAATTAAACTTCCAACAATATGTATGTACTTTTTTGGATCTTCAAATGCACTACCTTCATTTGAAGTAAGCTTTAAATTCTGCTCCATTGGAGTAGAAACAGGATTACAATCCTTCATCTCAAATTTGCTCAATAGTTCTCCAATATATTTCTTCTGAGAAATAAAAATGTGCTTCGGTTTTTTACCTACTTCAATCCCTAGATAATAATGTAGTAATCCCAAATCTGTCATATCAAAAACCTTTTGCAACTCCCTTTTAATAGATGGTATATAATCATCATTATTTCCTGTGATAAGCAAATCATCTACATAGACAACTAGATATACAACTGATCTTCCAACTTTCTTAACAAATAAAATTGCATAATCTAGATTGAAATGCTTATAATTCAACTTGAGAAGATGTTCAGTTAACTTTTCATACCAAGCACGAGGTGCTTGTTTTAAACCATACAATGATTTTATCAATTTTCATACTTTATGCTCTTTTTCTTTAACAGAAAAACCCTCTGGCTGCAACATATAGACATCTTCTTTTAAATCTCCATTTAAGAAGGCAGTTTTTACATCCATGTGATGTATTTTCCATCCTTTTTGAGCTGCAAGAGAAAATAAAGTTCTAATAGTGCCCCATTTCGCTGTAGGAGAAAATGTTTCTATATAATCAATACCTTCTTTTTGTGCATACCCCTTTGCTACAAGTCTTGCTTTGTGCTTATCAAGAGAACCATCATCTTTATAATTAGTTTTATAAACCCACTTACTACCAATTTGTTTGATGCCAATAGGAGGATCCACCAACCTCCAAGTGCCATTTTTAATAAGAGCATCATACTCTTTTTGCATTGCATCTTTCCATTCATTACAACTAGTGGCTTCTTCAAAAGTAGTAGGTTCATTAACAACAGAAAAGTTTAACTCAAATTCACCATACCTTTTTGGCATTGTCTTTGTTCGTGTTGATCTGCATACTGAGAGCGGCAATGTTTTCTTAGTTTCAAAAGTCTTAGAAATAGGTTCTTTAGGACCATTATTATCCTCTAATTTTTCCTCAATAGGAACATCATTATCAACCAATTTGTCTTCTACAAAAACATTATTATCATAAAAAACATTGCTATCAACTAGTTTTTCTTCATTCTTTGATGTGGTCTCGTTCTCTGGTGTTGTTGAAGGAAAATCCATAGACTGGTCTAGAATATGAATCCCCCCTTCAGGATGTGGGAGATCATTATCCCATTCAAAATAAAACTTATTGGAAGAGAATCTATCCAAATGATTGAGTTGCCTATCAATAGTAGAAGCATCTTCAACAAATTCGAGAAAAACAACATCTCTTGAAACAACAAATTTATTGTTTTCCTCATCATACAATCGATAAGCTCTAGATGTATTAGAATACCCCAAGAAAAGACATTTGTGAATTCATGCATCCAATGTGGCTTGTTGGTGTTTATGAATTAAAGCATAACATGGAGAACCAAAAAATCTGAAATGTTGAACAACAGGAAGATGATTATACCACAATTCATAAGGGGACTTATTATTGATGGCAGTAGAAGGACAACGATTGCGAATATAAATGGCACAAAGTACTGCTTCTCCCCAAAAAATCAACCTAACATTCTGAAAAAACATCATTGACCTTACCATATTAAGAAAAGTTATGCTCATGCACTCTGCTACATCGTTTTTTTGTGGAGTATAAGGGATGGTGGTCTAATGTTTAATACCATTATTTTGTAAGTACTTTTAAAATTCATTAGAGGTGTATTCACCACCATTATATAATCATAGAGTGCCAATATTAAGTTGAGTTTCATTTATAATCCATAAATGAAAATTCTTAAAAGTTGCAAAAACCTGAGATTTATCTTTCAACAGATAAACCCAGCACATCCTGGTGTAGTCATCAATAAAAGTCAACAAATATTTATTACCATTTACAGATGGAACAGGCATCGGCCCACATAAATCAAAATGTATGAGACCTAACTTCCTGGAAGCTCGGGAAGTAGATCCATAAAAAGTTTGTTTACAATGCTTGCCTAAAATACAAGCATTACATGGAGAAATCTTTCTTGGAATAATAAGAAGCCATTGAATACCTTGTTGTTTCATAATCCGAATACTATCATAATTAATATGACCAAAACGAGCATGCCACAATAAGATGGAAGACAAAGTATCACTATGCTGAGCCAAAAGAGCTGAATTAGATTGAAAAGAGGATGTCCCTTTAAGTTTTAAAAGTTTGTCTTCTTCAACACCCATCATAACGATCACCTAATAAAATGCTTTTCTTATTTCAATTATACCATCAAACATATGTATATAATGTCCTTGTTGTCTGATATGTATGAGAGACATCAGATTTCTTTTTAATTGAAAAATATAAAGAACATCATGCAAAATATAATCAACAAGTCCTGGTAGGCGAAGTCGAATAGATCCAATCCCTAAAGGATTTAACTGAGACTTATCAACAAAATAAACTATTCCATCAATGTGATTACTGAATGTCTCGAAAAAATCTCTTCTAAAGGTCATATGGCAAGTGGCTCCAGTATCTAAAATCCAAGTGTCTTCCCAAGAAGCAAAAGAAGTGCTAAAAACTTCATTTATACTAAGATTACAATGTGAAACAATATAGTTGGCAGATTCAGGTGGTTTTCCTCTGTCTGGAGGTTGTTGCTCTTTCTTCTCACTAATCCTATCCCAAGGAGGTATGACCCAGTTTACCACACCTATAGCACTTAAGAGATTGTTTATCATTCTGAAAATGTTTTTGCTATCTATCATCTTGTTGTCTGTCTCCTTGATGACAATGACCCCCCTGCCTCTAAATGGTCTCTTACCACAACCTCTGTTACTATTGTCAAATCTAGCAGACTCTCCTCTAGGTTTCTTCTCTTTCTGTGCAAGACACAAAGTCTCAACTGTGGAAGTGGAAAAAGATTCCTTCTTCCCAAAAGCTTTCTCTCTTTCAGCGATTTTGTCTACAAGTTTATCAAAAGTCACGACTTTCATCTGTCCACTAGCTTAAAGAGACTCTAAGTAGTGCGAATAGGTAGGATATAGGTCTTTGATAAATGTTGTGAGTTGTAAATCAACTTTGACACCAGTTGAGTCAATATCATGAAAAAGAGCTTTAATTTTGGAAGCTAACTTCATGGGATTATTATCTTTTAGTTCTAGATTAAACAACTTCATCAACAATTGTATATTTTCTGGCTTTGAATGGGAGTCATAAAGATCTTTTAATTTCTCTAATGCTTTAAACGATGTGGTGCTGGAAAGAATATGCCCGCTTACCTCTTTAGTGACTGAGGCAGAAATTAAAGCATGTGCCTTTTTATCTTTACTCTTCCAAATTGCAAGTTGTATATAGGTTCCTATGGGTCATTTTCATCCTTGCCTTCACAAATTTCCTCCCATAAATCATTAAAAATAAGAGTATTTTTTTTATTTTTCGAAACCATTCTTGGTAATTTTGTTGTCTAGAGAGCACTACTCCCACAATTAATACTAATGAATGCATTGTAAACTAATCTCTGTAAATGAAATGCCACTTGCACAAGAAAAAAATAAAATCTCAGAACAACTACACGTTCGACCTTGGCTGCGTTGTAGACTGCTCAGTATACAGTCTTTGTTGCTCCATTGCAATCTCTCTTGCAGCGAGATCCTTCATGCACAAACTAGCGGGGAACTAAAACAACCAACAAACAACAGTTTTAACAGGTTGGCCCTCTCGAATCTGGAGCAGACATCGATCACTGGATCTGATCTAGGTGCTCTCCCTTAGTGAGAGCCAATGCTCCACGCCTCTCACGCAGACATGATCTAGCACACAAAATAACATAGAGTTTAAAAAAAAAATGTGGCTCTGATACCACTGTACACAGACCAAATATAAACTCCACGATTAACAAAACACAAAACACATATCAATCTTATTGATAAAAACAGATGCGAATACATTATAAGCGGAGGGAGACAGTGGCGAGGCAATTGGAAACAATTACAGTTATGCAGAAGTTAGGATAGTTGAACCACCAAATTAGTTAACACCGAATTAATTAACAATTATTTAACATAAATAATCACAACATCACTGATATAGATTAAAAGATTCAATTACTTTTATTTCATTAAAAGCTTCAATTACTTTTATTTGTGGAATGAATGAAAAAACAAAAACTAGTACATTGAAATAAAATTTTAAAGTAAGATAACGGTTGTTCTACACTTTCATATCAATCCACCTGCATAAAGCGAGGGTGGCTGTACACTCCCTTTCAACTTCATTTTCAGCTCACTCCAGTGTTATATGCGACACTTCATCCAACTCTCTTATAAGTGAGGTTGCACACTTTTATATGTGACGCTTCATCCAAATATCACTTTTATATGTGACAGTAACGCTCTTATAAGTGAGGTTGCACACTTTCCTCCAACCCTAGCATCATTTTTAAAAAAAAGGATACACATCTTTCATCGAACTTCACTTTCACCACACTTCAATCATCGAACGTGAGGGTAGTTGTACACTTCTTTCATCGAACGTGAACGTGAGGGTAGTTGCACGCTTTCGGCCAACGGGGGAAATATCTTTTTTCATGAAGAGGAACTGCCATGGATACATTTCATTTTCCACTTTTATTTATTCATGGAAATCTATTTTCAGTTATTTTCAGCTATAAAAAATAATTTTTCAAATCTGTGGATTTAATAAATTTTTGTTAGATTTGGAGAAAATATTTTCGAAAAAATAGTTGAAAAACCTTCATGTGATAGAACATTTATACTAAAGCCATTTAATTTCTTACTGGATTTTAAAAAAATATGGCTAAAAATCCTTCATTACTTAGAACATTTAAACTACTGCCATCCGTTATGTTGTGTCAGTGATCCAAACCAAAATTTTTGACCGAAATCGAGCCAAAAAATTTCTTGGCCGTTTATCCATCTCTACTGTCGTGGCTATTTATTTATCTCTTATACTTGTGCCCTCTAGCTAGTCGGATAGTATATAGAAACTCGCATATTTCCATGGCTCGACTAGTGCCGTCATGGTAATTTGAGCGTGAAGGAGGTCGTAGTTACAAGGGCAGCCGAGATCCTTTTGGATGTGAAGCGTTTCATTTTCTACTTGTGCGTGCTAATGGAGGATGTTATGTGTGGTAATGGAGGATGCCACGCGTTTTAAAACACAATGGCAGATGGAACGCCAGGTGCACTTTGTTGTGTTTTTCGACCCACCTCGTCA
>JASDQU011027002.1:45890-59924 GCA_032191745.1 Picea mariana | reverse complement strand
AAAGAACATATTAATGCGATACTAGTTTAAAAATTAATAACTAAGCTTACAATGACATTAATGTGAATATTTCAAAATATAATTAGATGTAATCTATGTATATTGTTTAATTCTAAGTTTGTGAGACTTGAAGTTTTAGTCATTAAGAAAAAGATGAAGTTTATTTGTTTTCATTAATTTTATATATTAGCATTTCATAAAATAGTTTATAATTTTCTAATAAATGACATCCTTAATAATTACGCCGAAAGGCGTATACCTATTGGCAATGGGCACAATTAATCATCTTTTAATCTAAAATTCTAATCTAATGGCTAACAATTAAAGATGCTGGAATATTCTTAGTCATCCTCCCAAATCAATGAATGTGATTTACTCTTCATAATCTCCTTGTATTTTTTAATGCATCCATTAACTTGTTTACTTTTTAACATTTACCTAATCATATTAAGAAATTACTATAGCACTATATAATTGCCACGTGTAAATGATTAACGTTTAACATTACCATGTTTGGATTATTAACCACAAATTTACTCACCTGTCCCCGTTTTCCTCAGGCGTTTTAGTTGTTTGTGCGTTTCATATGCCTTTCGGCGTTCATCAATCACAATTATGTGATTGTGCTAGTTTTAAATCAATCGAATTAAATTTATTATTCATTTTTATTATTTTATTTGCATTAGTATATTAATGGATTGTTTATTTACTAAATATATAATTAATGAAGTGTGTTGTTTTTCATAATGATGCAAGCACTATATGATGTTATTTAAATTTGTTTTTTGTGATAATTTGGTTTTTAACAAAAGTGTTTGTTAGTTTACATATTTTTGTCATTTCTTTTGGAATTATTTAAATTATGCCCCCAATGTTGACTAAAACCACAATTAATGAAGAAATTAAAAAATTTTGATAGCAATCAACTCACAAAATAATGACAAAAATAACAATAGGAAGATTTGCATCCATAAACTTTTAGGGCCAATAGAATGCCTATCATTGGAGATCATAAGTTTTTATCATAACAATTTTTAGTGTAGAAGAGTCTATTTGGTGCAGACCTCCCTTCTCTCCAAGGGCTGCGCGACCTCCTGGTCTAGGATCTTTCAACTTCTGAAGTTGGACTAGCTCTGCGATTCCCTGTTGGAGCCTTTATGATACAAATTCATAGGTCCTTTAGCAAAACCTCACCTGCGCGAACTAACATCAGGCATAAAGTTTCCTCCTCATGACCACCCATTGTGACCACACACCTATCCGAAAAGGCATGTCGCAATTTTGTGTGTCAAGTATATGAGTCAACCCGACTCTCCATCTTTTGAAATCCCAAACTCCCGAAATATATCACCTCAGATCAATGATATGAGACTTCCCATGACTCAAAGGTCTAGATCAATTCTTCGCAAATAGGGACTTCGCGTTTTAGCTATTGAAAGGATGATTGTCTCCCTTCCTCCGATACTCAAAATTGAAAATTATTTGAACTCTGCTTACGTCGAATCAATGGTTCACAACCTTCCATGGTTTCAACGGCTATGATTAAATTGCGATTTCACTTTTCACAAGTTTTCATAGTGCCTACCTCCAACTCCCCGATTTATGAATCAGTGAAACGTTGATCTATCACCACGTGTTTTGCCTCAACGAACGGCCATGATCGTTTTACCATTTTGGATTTAACGAACCACTCTGAAGGTCCAAGGATTTCTCCCACTCAATCCTCCATACTTGTTCTTCCTTCGAACTTTCAAGTTTCAATTTCTGTGCTCCACCTTCGAACGCTTCAACTCTTTAAAACTTAGAAATTTTCCAAGTGTTTCCTTTCGAATCTTAGAACCACTAATCCTCCTGAGCTTCTGGAAAATGAAATTTCAACCTTGCCCTGGTGCACACTTGCACTCTACGTCTTTTCAAAATACTTTCTGATGCCCTCCTGGCATACTCTACGCTCAACTTCCTGATCCTTCAAACTTACAACAAGTTTTCCTCTACGCACACTCCTTGCGCTCAATATGAACACTCTGCATACGAAAGTCCCCCACTATCTCTTCTAAACTTTGAGTCGAAAAGGCTCCCTCACACCAACTCATTGCGCTCAGTATGCACTCCTTGCATAAATTACAAAAGAGAAATACTTAGAGACTTATTCAATTATTCATTCTCCATGAACCTCGTACATTCAAAAAATAGATAATAACAGTCTAACATTATCAACATTGTACAATTGAATCAATTTTGTTTGTCTATTTATTTCAAAGAAAAAAACATCATTATAGTCGCTATCTCCTACAGACATACAAAACACAATGAAAAACTTGTCTAAGGACCCAGAGCCTCCTCGCTCTTCATCCTCCTATCTAAATATTATCGCATTTTACCTTGGTGGTTACATACCTAGCTTGATTACATGTAACCTGATGACTAATCGTGCAATTATCCTACACCTGTAATATATTACAGTCGTGTAAAAGATTTACAATTGTTATTTCCTTTCAAACAGTGGCCCGACTTCATAGACATCTAAATTAAATTAATGAAAAAATCAAAAATATCTCCACACCGCTACCAAACTGTTTAAGGTCGGTTTTGGCTCCTTCAATGCATTGACGTGTCGACTTCGCTTCCACCATTGCTTCCTTTGATGTGATAGCAATGCTTCTGCATCATACTCCTCTAGCCAAAATATTCATGGACTCATGTCCATGAGCTCTCACACTATTTTTCCATGCTTCAAAAGATCAGTTTCAGTTAACCAACTTGAATCTTCCATAGGGTGATCTTTCCACTTTACCAAATATTCAAGATGCATCTTTCTTCTATTTTTCCTTCCAACTCTTTGTTCTAATATTTTCTCCATATGAGGTTGTTCTACTGTGAGCATTTGTTCTTCCCATTAAATCTCTTCCTTGTCATCCAATTCTCCTGCGTCATCTCTGCTATAAGGATACATGTCTACAACGTTGAATATCGGTGATATCCCAACATTATTCGGCAAATCAATATCATAAGCATTTTCGGCAAATTTTCTAAGGATATTTCATGGCCCTATCTTCTTCATCTTCAACTTATTAAATGTTGTTCTTAGAAACATTTCCTTTCTCAAATGAGCTAAAACTTCATCTCCCACTTCAAATTGAACTTGCCTTCTTTTATGATCAACTATGTCCTTATACTTTTGATTACTATCCTATATCTGTTTCTTACCTTGATCATGAAGTCTTTGCATTTCTGTAGCAAAATATTCTACTCCTGTGCTCTTGAATTCATCTTGTTTCAACTCTCTCAATTCTGAAATCCCTCTTGGTTGTCTTCCATATACTATCTCAAATGGACTTTTTCCCATGCTTCTATTAATAGAATTGTTAAATGCAAATTATGCCTGTGCCAGAATCTAATCCCACTGACGACCTTATTTAATGACTAAACTCCTTAACAAATTTCCTAGACTCTTGTTCACCACTTCAGTATGTCCGTATGTCTGAGGGTGATATGTTGAACTAAAAGATAAATTAGTTCCCAACCTCTTCCATAGATTCCTCCAAAAGTGACTTACAAACTTAGTGCCCTTGTCTGAGACTATACTTCTAGGTAATCCATGTAATCTCACATCTTATCTGAAAACACATTGGCTATGTGTGTAGAATAATTTGTCTTATGGCATGGTATGAAATGTTCCATCTTAGAGAATTTATCAACCACAACGAATATGGAATCACTCCCCTTCTGGGTTCTAGGTAATCCCAATACAAAATCCATACTAATTGCATCCTAATGCCTTTTTGGAATAGGCAATGGCTGGTACAAACCAGTGTTTTGTCTCTTTCCTTTTGCATGTTGACAAATATTACATCGATCTACAAATTTCTTCACATATTCCCTCATACCTCGCCAATAATACAAACTACTCAGTTGTGCAAATGTTTTTTCATGACCAAAATGTCCAGCTAGACCTCCACTATGCTTTTCTTTCAACAAATTATCTCTCATTGAGCATCTTGGTATGCACAATTGGCATCCTTTAAAAAAAAATCCATCCTGGATCAAATATTTTTCCCATTAGTTGTTATCCCTCAACAAAGGAATTTTCATATGCTTCATAAGCCTCCTTAAAATTTGGATCTTCCTGATACAATTCCTTAAGGTGCTCAAATCCTAAGGTCTTCACTTGGAATTCCTGTACAACCAAATTCCTCCTGCTCAAAGCATCTGCAACTTTATTAGCACTTCCAGAAATATGTTTAATGAAAAAAGTAAAATTCTACATGAATTCTACCCACTTAGCATGCCTCTGATTCAACTTTTCTTGCCTAGTAATAAATTGCAAAGCTTGATTATCACTATACAAGACAAACTCTTTTGGAATTAAATAATGTCTCCATTTTTTCAAAGCTTTAATCACTGCATAAAAATCCTTGTCATATGTAGAAGTTTCTCCTTAGCGTCATTCACCTTGTCACTAAAATAAGAAACTGGCCTATTATCTTGACTCAAAACTGCTCCAATGGCTATTCCACTTGCATCACATCTCACCTGAAATGTTTTTCCAAAATTAGATAAAACCAAAATTGGTTGTTCTGTTATCTTATTTTTCAACACCTTGAATCTTTTCTCAACCTCCTCTATCCAATTAAAATATTTGTTTTTCTTATTAACAATATCCATCATGGGTGCACATATACCACTAAAATTTCTAATAAACTTTCTATAAAAGCTTGCTAACCCATGGAAACTTCTCACCTCAAATATGCTCCTTCGTGACGACCATTCTTTGATTGCTCTCACCTTCTATGGATCCATCTTCAATTCATTTGAAGAGATAAAAAAACCCAAGTATATGAGTTATGTCTTCATAAAAGAACTTTTCTTCAAGTTTATTAACAACTTTTCTTGCTGCAATCTCCTCATCACTAATGGCAAGTGTTTTAAATGTTCTTCCTCTGTTTTGCTGAAAACTAGTATATCATCCAGATATACAATGACAAATTTACCTATGAAATCCTTCAATACTTCATTCATCAACCTCATAAATGTGCTTGGAGCATTTTTCAATCCAAATGGCATGACTAGCCATTCAAACAAACCTTCATTTGTCTTAAATTTTGTCTTCCATTCATCTCCCTCTCTCATTCTTATCTGATGATATCCACTCTTCAAGTGTATTTTTGAAAAATAGCTTGCTCCACTCAAACAATCCATCAAATCATCCATCCTAGGTAAAGAAAATCTATACCTAATGGTTATCTTGTTGATAGCTCTGGAATCTTGACACATTCTCCATCCCCCATCCTTCTTTGGACTCAATATAGTTGGCACTGCACGTGGGCTTAGACTTTCCCTGACTAAACCTTTATCCAACAACTCCTGAACTTGATTGCGGCTAATACTCCTAGAATCAAGTGAATATGGTGGCTAATACTCCTAATGGGTGGTAATGAGTGAGGCAACTCATCCACTACTATGTCAACAAAATTCTCTAACAATTCTTGGATTTCTTTAGGTAAATCCTCCACAAAAGTGTTGGTAAGGATAAATCTTGGTTTGCTTACTACAACAAAATTCATTTCCTGATCTTTCTTGATCTCCTTCAAGAGTTCATTCCCACTCATGAGAAGTATTCTTTTGTTGGCTTCTTCCTTTCCTTTCTTCTCTTCTATTGGCAGTAACATGTGAGTTCTACCATTTTTCTCTAGAGTGTAAGTATTTTTTCTCCCATCATGAATGACATTCCTATCAAACTGCCATGGTCTTCCCAAAAAAATATGACAAACATCCATGGGAATTACATCACACAGAATCTCATCTTTATAGCCTCCTATTTTAAATTCAACTTTTCATTGTTGACTTACCATTACTTGATGTCTTTTCTTCCACCATAAAACTTTATATGGGCTTGGGTGTGCAGTTGTCTCCAGGTCCAACTTCTCCACCATTTTTGTCAATACTAAATTATCAGTGCTCTCACTGTCTATAATAATTTTTCAAACTTTGTCCTTTGTTTTACAGGCAATCCCGAACAACCTTGTTCATTGAACTAGGTCTTCTATTTCTTTCTATGGCTTTAGAAGAACTTTCCTCATCATAAGTTTATGTCCTCCTTCTGCTGCCTCTGCTTCCACATTCTTCTGAGCTTCAGAAATGTGTGATTCTCCTCCTCCTTCTTTCTTCCTCTCAGGGAATTCCCAAGGCATGTGGCATGTCTTTCCACAGGCATAACATTTAACTCCACCTCCTCTATCTCTTCCTCTTCCTCGAGGAAAATAATTTCTCCCACCAAATGGTCTTCTTCGGGAACTTCCTCCTCTTTCAAGGTGGCCATATGATTTCTCAATCTCATCCTTGGTGTTTGGTGCCTTATCATAGACAATTCCCTTATAATTGCTTCTATTTCGCTGAATTTGGTTTCCAGGCAACTTTTCTTCTACCTTCAGTGCAATCTGATAAGCATCTTCCACTGTCCTCACGGTCATAATGTTGATTTCATCATGAATTTCTGATGCAGGAGCATTGTATATTCATCAAGCGAGCCAGCGTGGAGCGGAAGACAGCTGGACCAGCCAGCACAAATTTTGAAATTTCTTTGGAACTATTGCGCAAATTTTAAATGAGACATTTAAGAAGTCACGCACTTGTACATTGTAAATGGACCTTGAGCGGATAGCTCTCGTCCTTTAGTAGATAGTCGACATTTAATTTAGTTAATGCTGGTAGATAAGATTTTAAATTCTAGATTTGATAGCTTTAGAGTCTAAGAGGGAAAATGGATATAGAAAACCTCATTGTATCATTGTAATATCATCAAAGCAGAAGAGAAACAGAGCAAGAAGAAGCAGAGAATTGTATGAAGAACACCCATGTACAGGCATTTGAATTAATAGAATAAAGCTTTGATTCAAATTCATGGTTTGTGTTGTTTCTCTGTTTATTGATGTTATGCTCATGGATGTTTGCTTCCTATCATACATTTGCTTTTATATGTTGTGTATGTGATTTCATGGTTGAATTGAAGTCTGAGAGTGTGAGTGAATGAGTTTCAATAGTTTCTCTAATTGAGCCAGAGGATTCCTGCAAGGAGTGCGTTGACAGAAGGGTTCAATTAGAGATAAATTTTGTCCTCATTTCTTCGAAGTTGCAGTTGGCACAAGAGCCGTGCAAGGAGTGCACAGGCCAATTTAAGTCTCAGAGTTGCGATTCTGAGCAGAGTGTTGGAATACTGCTGCTGCAGGTGTGCGCAGAGTCGAGAGACTTCAACACTTAGTCGAGGTTGAAGGATTGCCGCAAGGAGTGCGTGCAAGAGGTTTCCAAGAAGATTGAAGTCTTGGAAAATCTTAGGAAGGAGTAAGCCTTCGAATTCACCGAAGGACAAGCGCAGGGAAGCTGTCGTGGAAGGTCTAAGAGAAGCGTCGCATGTTGGCGAGCGGGTAGACGAGTCTCGTGCGGAGACACTTCTTCGTTGCACAGAATCACCAAAAAAGAGAACGAATGGTAGAGATTCTCTGAGGAGATTTCGTGATTCACCGTGAGCCGTCAGATCTCATGGAGGTGCAAGGAGGTTACGGTGAGAAAATTCGAAGGGTTCCAAGCTCAGGAGGGGCGAAGCCGTTGATCCGAGTCACAAGGACCGTCGGATCTACATGTGGCATCGTGTATCGGGAGTTCGCAAGTTGGATATCCAAGTGATTTCAACGTGACTTGCGATATCGCGATCAACAATATCCCAATAGGCTCAGGACCGTCCATCGTGTGGGACACATGTCAGGAGATCTCGAGGAGTTGGGGTTCAGAGAATCGGGGTTTCCAAAGGTAAGAAACTCTCACACATTGGAATCGTGATCCACGATATCCCGACGGAAGGGTCGTGTGGGCCACAGTCGGATTTGGTGGAAGACAGGTGGCGTGCCATATCGGGGATCGGGAAAAGGTAAGTCCCAAGTCCATTGACCATAGGATTCGCGATCCCGTGAATCCCGAAATCTCGACAGAGGTGATGGAAGGTAGAAAAGTCAACCCACACGTGTGCATCGTAGAATCGGCACATCGGGGTTCGAAGGTTTGAGATTTCATTAGTTGACGTCACGAATAGCGATTTCCCGATAGGGAGAACTCCGATAGAAGGGAAGAAAGTCGAAATTGACTCGCATCAGGCTTCGGGGAATCGTGAAGCACGAAACACATGACCATAGGATTCGCGAAATTGCGAAGTCCGATTTCCCGATTTCTAAGGGGGATCACTTGAAGAGTTGTTGTGGGTAAATAAATTCCCCGATATGGAATTGGAGGAACCTTTGAGTTCTTCGGGCCAAGAAGAAGAGGATCCTGTTGAAGCGGACGTGCCAGTGGGGGTGCGACTGCCGTCAATTTCATACCTTAAGACATTTATATACCTAGAAAATTTTTCATCATCCTTCTCTCTTTGTCCAGTTCTAATATACATCCTATAGAATTCTTTTGTATACTCTTTCACTATGATACCCCTCTGTCTCAGGTTCTACAACTTTTTGAATAGATTTATCTAGTAATCCTTAGGTATGAATTTAGCCTTTAGTTTGGATACCATCCTATCCCAATTCTTTATATTTTTTTTTGCCTTTTCTCCTTCTCTCTGCCTACAGTTCATCCCACCACAATGTTGCATGTCTTTTTAATCTGGTGACAACATGTCTCACCTTCCTTCATTCATCGACATCTTCATAGTCCAAATACTTATCCATTGACCGTATCCAGTCCAATAGCTCTTCGACATCCAAATTACCTTCATACATTAGGACGCCCATCTTTTCTCTAGCCCCCAACTTCACAACAACTTTCAATAAGTGTTCTTCACTCGCATCTTCCCCTGCAGCTTCTTCAACTTATATTTCTTCTCTTTCTTCATCACTGACATCTTCAGTGGCAGGTGTCCTTGTTTTCATTTCTTCCATTGCTTCCAACCTTGTGTGAATCTCTCTCATTTCTCTTCCTACAACATGGTTTTCTATAGGTGGTCCTGTGCATACCCTCAGAGTCATCACTTCAACTATTCCTAACACACTGAATACAACTTTGAGCTTTTTCATGCTTTGATACCACTTGGTGTAGACCCCCCTTATCTCCAAGGGCTGCGCAACCTCTTGGTTTAGAATATTTTGACTTCCCGAGCTGGACTAGATCTGTGATTATCTGCTGAAACCTTTACAATACAAATTCACAGGTCCTTTAGCAAAACCTCACCCATGCGAACTAAAACTAGGCGTAAATTTTCCTCCTTTTGACCACCCGCTATGACCACACGCCTATTTTAAAATGTGCGTTGTGATTTCACGTGTCAGGTATATGAGTCAACCCGACTCTCTGTCTTTCGAACTCCCAAACTCCCAAAATCTATCACCTCATATCAACGGCCTGAGACTTCCCATGACTCAACGGTCCGGATCAATTCTTCGCAAATCGGGACTTCGCGTTTCGGCTATTGAAAGGCTACTCGTCTCCCTTCCTCTGATACCCTAAATTGAAAATTCTTTGAACTCCACTTATGTCGAATCAATGGTTCACAACCTTCCATAGTTTCAACGACTATGATTAAATAACAATTTCTCTTTTCGCGAGTTTTCACAGTGCCTACCTCCAACTCCCTAATTTATGAATTAGTGAAACGTTGATCTATTTCCACGTGTTCTGCCTCAATGCATGACCATGATCATTTCCTCTGCATCACATTCTACCATGGTGGTTAACTATCTAAATCTCCTGAGCTTCAACGAACGACTACTCCTATTTAAATCTTATCACATTCTACCTTGGTGGTTACCTACCTAACTTGATTACATGTAACCTAATGACTAATTAGGAAATTATCCTACACCTGTAAAATATTACAGTCATGCAAATGATTTACAATTGTTCCGTCCTTTCAAATGGTAGACCGAATTCATAGACAACTAAATTAAATTAACAAAAAAATTAAAAAGATCTCCACACCACTACCAAGTTGTTCAAGGTCGGTTTTGGCTCCTTCGATGCATTGAGGTGTCAACTTCGCTTCCACCTCCGCTTCATTTTGATGTGATAGTGATACTCCTGCATCACTATTCAAAAAGAGTAAATAGTACAATGGAAAATAACATTTATTCATATGTAATTTTTTTTTTGAAAAATAATTTAGTCAGAATGAATATGTATGGACTATCTATGCAATAGAAAAATGTTTATCGTAATTTTACTATTATAGTTTCAACCATATTGAACTTTGTAATTTATAAAAATATCTTTCCATTTTTTATTTAAATTAAGTCTTTGCATTTCATATACATAATTTTGATATAAGTTCACCAATACATAATATATAATAAAGATCATTTAATAAAAACAAACATCATGATGATAACCATCTAAAAAACATAAACATCATCTGAAATACACATTTAAATTCACTAACATCATCTAATTATATATACCTCTAACACATATAAACATCATTAATTAGATAGCACACAAATATAATAATCTAACAGGGCATCATCATTGTGATCACATCTAACAAAACAAAATCATTATCTAACATCATCATCGCACACATCTAACAAGCATAATTTAACATACACATCTATCAAGCACATTTAACAAGCACATCTAACATGACCTGACAATGTACACATCAACATCAACATATAAATTAATTAATTACATCATCATGATCAACAAGAAAAATTCACATCTAATGAACATTGTTATAACTTACACATCTATCAAGAACATTTAACAAACATATCTAACATGACCTAACAATATACACATCAACATCAACATTAACAAAAAAAATGCACCATATATATATATATATATATATATATATATATCATGAACAAGTCAAATAACTACTATAACATATCTGGTCCATCCGATGTGATAATCATATCTACAATAGTAGTGGAGACTTGGTCTGTAGTAGAATATTATGGATGGTAAGGAGGAAGTGGAATATTAGGAGAAGGATCATGACCACCCTCATCAGTCGATAGGGTACTAGACGAATGAGTACTGGAGGAAGAGTTTTTATCATCGAAATCCTTCCTCGATGTTAGTAGCTTGTTAGATCTAATGATATGAAGCATAAGAAGCATCATAGAATGAAACATATCCCTCTAAATATCCAAGAGAATAGGACCTACCCTGATGTCTCGAATCAACACAAGGTGGACTCCCACATCAACCAAAAGTGCATAGAGACAGTCTCCCAACTCCAACGTGAATCTAGTATCCGGCCTACGAAGCATATTGTCGGGTATCTGCACTTGAGGACCCTGACCCGATGCGACCTCAAGCATCTCCGCATCCACATATGGTGGGGGAGGAGGCATGTCCCCAAGGAATGTGCTAATATATGAAAAATATATAGTACACAAAAATAATTAGACAACTGCATTAAACAATTTGATAAAACAAGTTAAAGAATGTGTTAGAATTAATTTTATTCTAATTAAGTAAGACAATAAAATGAAGCTATATTAATATAAACAAAACACTAATATTACCTCTATCATATGGTGTCTCATCCGGTGTGAAGAGGATGTCCGTATATCCTAGCAAATCCAACCCCGCGTAAGGACACGACACCATCACGAACATGAGATTGTCCTCACTAGCTAGTAGCTAGAGTGCATTAGTGGAAATCATGGCTAGAAACTTTGGCTGGCCCCTCTTGGGCATCATCTCACCCCACATGTGCATCCGCACCTAAGTCATCACATTAGAAGGCTAATGGAAAAAATTATACCTCGTCTCTAGAAACGTCTCAAAAAATAAACAAAACAACTTTGAAGAAAAAGGAAATTTCTCCCTCCCATGTATCATAACATGAAATTTATCTAGAACTATACAAACATTTTGCAAAAACCTAGCAAACCATCTAATACATCGTGGCCTCTATACCAAAGAATCAACATAATACAAAAGAGCACAACCAATTCACTTCCCATCACTGGTAAAGTATGCAATGGTCATCATTAATAGTGAGAGGCTGTAGCATCCCCAGCCACCCACAAGCCGGGAAATGTCACCGCTCAGACACTTTACTTAGCTATGATACCATATTGTAGCATCCCCAACCACCCACAGGCTGGGCAATGCCAGCGCTCATATGCTTTACTTAGCTCTGATACCATATTGTTACGTCCCCGACCATCCATGCTGAGCCACACTACGTAAAAGAACACATTTTTTCTTTGTGTGGAACATACTATAATATACTCAGCATCCAAACTGAGCTATGTCACATAAATTTCTATCTGCATGTAATTTAACATATCCACACACATAACTCTTGTGGAAGCATTATATATAAAACATAGGCACACAAATATATCTATAAATACACAGATTCACACTGAAATCACCGTAACATACACATGCAACATATATAAGAAATACCCACAAATATACACATAGTCATAACCATGCATAAGATAAACCCATAAAATTGAACACATAAATAATATTACAACATGTAATTTTATCACACAAATGGCACTTATCTTGGTAATAATGTCAACAACTATGTCCAAACCGTCCATGAACCTCCCAGCCTTAGACCACACTATTCATCACTCTCAATAGTGAGTCACCCCCGAGCTGGGACTGAACTCGACCCGGGAAAAGGGATTCCTAACCAGGCTACAGGATCATGGACAACAGGAAAGACTCTGTCCCAGGTGCTCACTCAACTAACAACCTATAGTCCCTCATTACCCACATGCCTGTCCCTCCCAAGGAAGTGTGCCCCTTCTCTGTTCAACAGTCCCTCGATTGCCCCACTTCCCTTCCAGGGATTCAACAACAAGCTGGATAGGAAGTCTCAGATCCCTGTAGTTGCAGTTCAACACTTTCAGGAAGTCAATTCCCAGCAATTCTCTCACCCAGAGAATTGCTCACAGGCCTAAAAAACCACCTCTTCAATATCCCATGGGCCTGACAACCCGCTTCTTCAATCCCACTCTTGATATATCCAGCTACACCAACCTTTGTAGTCGTGAATACAAGCTCTGTATATTGTCAGAAATTATGGAGGATAATTGACTATGTGAGTGAAAAAAATAGTCATAGAATCATGGTTGAATGATTGTTCAATGATCGAAGAAATCATGGAAAAGATGATGGTTTGAATGATGGGGAAGTGTGAAAATGAGCCAAGTCCCAACAATATGTATTCATGTTTCCAACTTGACACTTGTCATGTTGGGATCTACTTTGGCCCACTTGTCCGCAACTTTGGAACTTAGGATAAAATAATTATCCATACTTTATGATTTAATAAATATTAATATAATATTCCTTTTTGGCTTAAGCTCCCTGGTTTAGCCCTTTTCCTTGACTTTTAGGCCCCACCCCTTCCCGAACTAGTGGATTTTAGTCCCCCATCTCTTTTATCATGGTGGTCTGCATGCAACGATGTATTTTATATTAAATATGAGACATGTACAAAAATAGACGCACTGGCCTTTAACATCTAGGCTCTCCACCCTAATCAAAACATAAGCATCCTAGCTTATAATAACTTTCTCACCAACCTATAAAACATATCATATACACAAAGGCTCCCTAGCCTCCACATTGCACGCACTTAAGATGATGCACACGGTATCCTGGAATGTGCACACTTCCTCATTTTACTATGCAATACATGCGCGCAATATGCCATGAAACGTGCATACAAAAATGATATCAAAACAACTCACCAGCTTAAGTACATTTGTATTTACATTTACAATCGGGTCCGGCCTTACGGATATTACAATTCCCTCCTCTTATTTATGCAGTGTCCTCAGTGCATCATGTATCCATGTACAACTAAATTTCAAAAATCCTCAAAAAGATGTGGGTATTCTTCCTGCATTGCATCCTCATGCTACCAAGTAGCATCCTCAAGACCGTACCAGGTCCATTGGACCTTTACAAGCCCTATGGCTTGATTCCGAAGCTGTTTGATTTTTCAGTCCAAAATGCACACCGGATGCACTTGAAAAGTGCCTTCTTGCTCCACATGAATCACATTCCAATCAA
>JASDQU011027002.1:0-23551 GCA_032191745.1 Picea mariana | reverse complement strand
TTAGATGCATATTCCAACATGTTACAAAATGCAGTTTCATCAACAGCTAACACAAATAAAACTTTACTCAACGAATACCATCAAACTGTAAGGGTTAATCCTACAATTGATTTCATTCCACTAGTAATTTAATCAACAGAATATTCATCCAGAAATTAACTAGGTGTATTCTATCAACTATTTAATCAAGAACATTCAACCAGGGAGGGAATAGATGAACATAATTGAACAAGTTGTTGAAAAACAAATGGAACAACCAAGTTCCACCCAACCATAGAACATAACAGCCAATCTACTTGCTTTGTTCACCCCCTAGCCTGACCATAAATCCATGAGGGCGAACTCCAAACTCCTCCTTATCAATTGTCCTCTTCCAAAATCAGAAAAATTCTCCTTGCCTCACACTCAGAAACCAATGCTCATAACAACAAGTGATATTCCTCTCCTTAGCATACTAGGCATCATCTTGCCTCCTCTAATATGCTATATATGCAAAAGCATCTTGTGCCTAGGTATTTTCCCCCCTTGGGAATTTTCACATCTTTACAAATCCCTGATTTTCAGGGGCTGCCCATGGCCAAATTCCTAATTTTCCACTTGTAACATTCAACCCTGAGGTAGTTCCAACATGTTCCCCACTCATGGAGTCATGGTCAGTTGATTTCAACCTGGCTATTCCATTTGTCTCTCAGCAATAAATATAAAAATATGTCATAGTCAAAGAGCTAGTTTGGGCAAATCAAATATTTTCCCAACAGTCATAATAATAAATTACAATTAACTAAATTTGAAATTCAAAATTTCCATAAATGACAATAATTTTCCAATTTCGAATTTACCAAAAACAGAAATAAATTCCTAAGTATTTTTCAGACTTCAATAATAATTTATTTTTGGGGATGTTACATCCTTTCCCCCTTCAGTACAACACTTTCCTCGGTGTTCATTCCTTTCTCGGAACAAGGTTGGATGAGATTTATGAAAATCTCCCTATGATTCCCAAGTGGCCTCCTCAAGACTAAAGTGTTTCCATTGCACTTTTACTTGGGCGACGACTATGTTCCGTAGTGTTATTTCTCTCCTATCCAGAATGTGCAGAGGTTCCACTTGGAACTCACCTTCTGGTTCCACCTGCACCATGTTCCAATCGATCATGTGATTAGGATCATGAACATAAATTTTTAACAAAGAAACATGAAATACATTATGAATTTTCATATTTGCAGGAAGTGCAAGTTGATATGCTACGGGTCCAATTCGAGCTAAGATCTCGAAAGGGCCACAAAACCTAGGCGCAAACTTGGAACAGTTTCCTAGATTTAGTGAACTTCTTCTGGCTTTGAATTTTAAATAAACGTGGTCTCAAACTTGGAATTCCTAGTGTCTTCTTTTCAAATCTCCGTAACTTTTTTGTCTATCATGTGCTTCCTTTAAATTATGTTTTACTTTTCTTACCGTATTCTCCATTTCCTTGAGCATTTTTGGTCCCACCATGAGTCTGTCAACTGGGTTATCCCAGCTAATCGGAGTTTTACACTTTCTGTCGTACAGTACTTCAAAGGGGCTAATCTTAGTCGATGTCTAGTAACCATTGTTGTACGCAAATTCCACCAAGTGCAGGTAGTCTTCCCCCTTACTTGGTTTTGTCCTTACGTACATTTGTAGCATATCTTCCATGATTTGGTTTTTCCGTTCAATCTTCCCATCCATTTGTGGATGGTAGCTTATGATAAAATTCAAGTTAGTATTTAACCCTGTAAACAATTATTTCCAAAATGTAGATGTGAATTTTATGTCTCTATCCAAAATCACCATTTTAGGAATACCATGCAGTCTAAAAATTTCTTTCATGAATATTTTAGCGATGTTAATAGCTTGAAAAGTAGACTTTACAGAAATAAAATGTGCAAACTTACTAAGCTTATCAATTACTACCATAATTGAATCATTGTGTTTTTGAGTTCTAGGCAAACCTGTGATAAAATCTAGTGATATAGTCTCCCATTTCCATTCTAGCATAGGTAGAGGCTGCAACAAGTCGGATGGGTGCTAGTGTTTATCTTTCACCTGTTGACAATATTGGCACTTAGATAAGTATTTTACTATTTCTCCCTTCATATTAGGCCAATAAAATAACTTCCTTAGTGTTGTTACCGTTTTCTGGTATCTCGGATGACCAGAATAAGGTTTATTGTGTACTTCGTCCAAAACTGTTAACTTTAATTCAGCAGAATCTGGTATGTATAATCTGTTTTTGAATCTTAGTAGACCATTTCTGTCCAAACTCAGATCTGTTCTGTCTAAATTTTCTGCATTATTTCATAAATTTGCCACTATTTTAATGTAATTTTCATTATTATTACTTGCAGCCTTTATCCTTTGCTCAATGTTGCTTTCAACCCTGCTAATGTTCATTTCAAACATCCCATGAGTTCTTCTACTTAAAGCACCTGCCACCTTGTTTTCCTTACCCTTGATGTGTCTTACCTCGAAGTCGAATTCACTCAAGAAGGTCAGCCATCTTACCTACCTTGTGTTAAGGTCTGGTCGACTAAACAAAAATTTCACACCACTGTTATCAATCAATGGTAGAAATTTTTTTCCCATTATATAGTGTCACCACATCTTTAAAGCATGGATGAAAGCTGCTAATTCCAAGTCGTGAGTGACGTAGTTTCATTCATGCTCTTTTAGTTTTCGGGACTCATAGAAAATAATGTGCCCCTCTTGAGTTAGGACACCTCCCAAAACTTCTTTACTGGCATCTACACAAACTGTGAAGTCTTTATTCGGGTCTACTACCATTAAAATGGGTGCGGTTGTTAACAATTCCTTTAACTTATTAAAATTGTCCTGACATTTCTATGACCAGTTAAACTTGGTTCCCTTCTTTTGTAAAGATGTGATAGGGTAATAAATCTTGCAGAATCCCTCTATAAATTTAGGGTAATATAAGTCGACCCATATGTCCGCTACGTCCTTAGGGATCGGCCATTCCATGATGGCTCTTATTTTCTCTGGGTCGAATGCAATACCTTCTTCAGATATTACATGTCCTAGGTATTGTATTTTCTTTTGATAAAAGTCACACTTGTCGAATTTAGCATATAGTTTGTGTTTTATTAAAGTTTGCAGTGCTATCCTCATTTGTTCTTCGTGTTCTTCTTCTGTTTTAGAATACACTAGGATATCATCAATAAATACCAAAACAAACTTATCCAAGTACTGACTATAAATTTTGTTCATTAAACACATAAATGGTGTTGGCGCGTTAGTGAGACCAAACGGTATAACAACAAACTCGTAATGTCCATATCTCATTCTGAATGTTTTTTTACTTATGTCCTCGTCTTTTATTCTAACCTGGTGATAACCAGATCTTAAATCCAATTTAGAAAAAATCTTTGCCCCACCTACTTGATCGAACAGATCATTGATTCTAGGTAAGGGGTATTTGTTCTTGACTGTCATTTTGTTTAATTGTATGTAATCAATGCATAATCTTAAAGTTTCGTCTTTCTTTTTAACAAAAAGGAATGGTGCTCCCCATGGTGGGACACTTGGCCGGATGTATTTCTTGTCCAACAATTCTTTTAGTTGAATCTTTAATTTTGTTAATTCGGGTAAACTCATTCGGTAGGGCGCCTTAGATATAGGAGTTGAACCAGCAGGCAGATCGATGGAAAATTCTATCTCTCTCCTTGGTGGCAATTCATGTATCGCATCAACAAACACATCTCTAAAATCATGCAAGACGACAAAATCCTCTAAGCTAGGTTTATTTTCTTTTTCCAACAGATTTGTCACTTGGATAGCATAAATATGACAACCTTTTCTCATGCACTTCTTAAATTGCATTGTTGAAATATGCCTAACTGAGACTAGTTTTTGTATGTCTTGTACTGTCCTAACAATGTCATTTTTGTCTTTATACTTGAGTGATTTTTCATAACAATCTAAAACTGCTTTGTGCCTTTCTAACCAGTCCATTCTGATAATTATATCATAAGACCCTAATCGTAGAATATTCAGATTTATATTTTTGTTTTTACCACCTAAACTGAACTCACGGTCAGAAAAAAAATCAGATACTTTTCTTTTTGTTCATGTTGCTAGTTGTACTAGCCAAGATTTTGCATGTCTTGTTTTCTTAAGTTTATTTGAATCCACTACACCAGGAGAAATATAAGTCAAAGTTTCTCCTGGATCAATTAAAACAGAAACACGAGTATTGTTAACTTTACCTTCAACTTCCACTACAATGGACTGGTGATCAGCTTGTCATCCGTCCACGGCTACATTGATCCGATGTAAACTTCTTCCCAAATATCCCACCGTAGAGGTTTCCTTTAGGTTGTGAACCATAGACCTAGTTGCAGAAGTTAATCTTGGACAATTCCTCCTTAAGTGAGGTTCTCCACATTACCAACATTTCAACGGTTCTCTGGGGTTGTCCCCAAACTTATTTGTTCCTAGATTAACTGGTTTACCACCTCCTTAGGTGTTTTGAAATTATTTCCTTGGAAAACTCTTTGTTGCATTCCAGAAAGGGGCTAGTTGATATCCCTTCTTCCACTGGTTCATTCAGTCTTGTTTCTTGTCTTTCCAAGCCTTGGGAAATTTCGACCGCTGTTTGTATTGGTCGTAACACATTCAGGCCTTCCTGAAAACTTCACTTAAGGACTTGGGGTTGTCGAATTCGATTATGTCCTTATAGAACTGTGGTAAACAGCTTAGGAAGCATTGGATTTTTACTTTGTCCTCCCGGATATAAGGTACGAACCTTAATAATTCCAGGAATTTGTTTATCAGGTCATCCATAGACATTTGACCGAGTTGTAGTTCATAAAATGCCTTGGTTTTTCTTTCATAGTAACTTTCAGATAAATATTGTTTCTTAAAGTATTTCTTAAAATCCGACCACTCCATTTGTTTTTCCTTTACGCCCTTGGCCAACTTCAGGTCCTGCCATCATATGCTATCTTTTCCTTTCAGATTATAGATGGCCATTTTGACCTTCATATTGCTGGAATAGTTGTAGATCTAGAAATACTTTTTTATTTCCAGTAACCATGCTTCATCCTCCTCTCCTGTCCTGGATTCCCCATTAAAGGTGGATGGTTTGATTTTCTTAAACTCTCCCTTAAGATGGTCCACCTGTTTCCTTTTCCTTCCTATGGTTGTTTTATCTTCTGCTGATGGTGTACCTTCGAAAGAGCTGTCCCCTTTTTCTCCTTTAGGACCAAAATTTTTGGAGGCCCTTTTACTGACCTCTTCTTCCTCATTATTGTCTTTCGGGCTCTTCTTTGTTACTATGCTATGCAACAATACTTCATTTATTTCATGTTGTTCTTGTTGTGCCTTTTTCAATTTCTCATTCTCTGTTTTGAAAACTTGCAGTTCCACAATGAGATTTCTCATGGTTTCCAAAACCTCGGTAGGTGAACTTCCATCACTATTCTGCCTCTGTTCTTCAGGAGGTCTTTGCTCAGGATTCTCCTCGAGTCCAATCTCAACTTCATTTTGTGCTTCCATGATCATAACAAAAATAAAGTTTTTCTGCTTGTAACAGTAATTATTTTGTTAGTTTTTCATAAACCAGAAAGCATGTGCTAAGCAAACATTTTTGGCCATGTTTAAGGTCCAAGTGATGTAACCTTTTCTCCGATCCCATATGTAATGTTCCCCAAATTTACCAATTTAAAAAAAAATAAAAAATCGGGATTCTTAGAGTTGATCATTTGTCATTCCAACCTTTCAGGCGTTCAATAACTATGCTACAAGATAGTTTCGTTGCCTCTTTTGTCTTTCGTAGCTTACACTTATTATTTCTTGTCACAGGTGAAAGTTACTAATATATATTTATCTATGACTAACTCAACCCTATTCTCAACAAAAGGGTGAAAGAGTAACCTAATATCTAACAATTATTTCACTTGGGAACTTAATCCCACTTGTCTAACACAATCATATATGTATACCTTAGAAATTCCATTTTATTTGCATAAAATGATTATGTGTGTGTGTGTGTGTGTGTGTGTGTGTGTGCGTGCTTAGCGACCAATAGGGTAAAGTATTGTTCACACCATAGTTCGCATGCGAAATTGTCCCTATTACACATAGTCATTATTAATAAGACCCCAGTGCGCATAGGCGTTAATACTCAGGTGGTTATGGCTCACAGTTGGCACACACTACGCGTTCCTTGTTGTTTAACGACCCAATGGTAACCAAGTTTGGTAGGAGGTTAACAATCCGATATGGAAGAGTCAAGAAGTGTAATCAGACGACCAGGAAACTAAACTATAACCCTAACCAGACTCCCATTCACTTCACCGTGAATGTTGAAAAGAAAATTGCAAAGATATAACTGTCGCGACTTAAATAGCTCTGTCTGTGACATTCAATATCTCCTGTAGTGTACTCCTTCAGACCATTGCTCAACCTCCATGCCCACTGTGCTTCTGCCACCTCGCCCTAATCACATGGTATAGGTACAGATCGTAACTCTCACCATTAATCCATTAGGTGGAGGGTTTTCCCGAGGTTATTGTTCATTCTGTTCACTTGCACTGTGTAATTTTGGAAGGAAATCACTCTGCAATAGTTCTGCAACTTCACTCTGTGTGAAACCTTGGAAATGAGGAGGTCTCCTGTTCAATGTAGGCACGAAGACATTACACGTCTAGTGGGTCACTCCTTTACTAGGTATGTTGGGTCAAACTCTCTTTCCCGAGTTATAGTAGGTTGTAGGACAGGTCATTCGTGATTTTTTGGGATTGTCTCTGTAATTATTTTATTAAGTTAGTTGAATGGGCATTCATCCTTATTGCTCTTAAGCTTCTGTAGTACTACTATCTGTGTTCTATATAATGAAACCAAATCCTAACTCATACTGGCTTATGGATTCATCTATCCCGTGAGGATAGTCATTCTCTACTACAGGGTTTCATTACTTGTAAGCCATTTTGCGTCGGCAGTTTTCGTTTTAGTTTTCTTAACTAAGGAAAATCCGAAAAGTTTATTAGGTTATGCTCTTAGTCGCCTCTTTAATAAGATAAGCATGTAATTTAGCGATATTACTCATGGTAACCTATCGTTGAGCTCTTTCGTGAATAGAAACCGCTTATTACAACCCCAACGAATTCATCATAAATTTTCCCATAGAGAAAAATGTATAACAAGGATCTCTATGTACTCTACTCTAAGAAATTTTTGGCCATTCATGAGGGTTTCCATCCAAACCAGGTCTTGATTTTGTTACTTAAAATTGCACCTTTAAATTCATTATTAACTTACTACTTTCTCTGTAAATACAGATACATCATTAATACTCTGTTCGATTTAGTACTAGACTTTCGATTATCGACTTCTTGAATCACTATGGAAATCCGTCATTCTAGGATTTAAAGTTGTGAAGTCGCAATTCATCCCTGTAGTTGCAGTGCAGATTTCTTTACTGTTGTTCAAGTTTTGATTTCAACTCTAGTTACCCTAGCCCTGCCTGTACATACATAGATACAAGGTTAAGATTTTTACTGTGTATATTATTTCATAAATTAATAACTTTTTAAAAGAGTCAACCTCACTCTCTGTTCGGATAATCCAGTAGTTAATTCTGTCTAATTTCACCTTGTCTGTAAGAGAGGAGGAACAGAGATTTAGGTACCTAGGGCTCTGTTATGATCTTGTGATTCTTTGTCATCGACCTGTAATTTACATTTCTTACTATTTGAGGGCACAAATCTCGTAGCATCATTATGTGATCCGAATTCATGTTAATTTTTGTGGAGCACATTTTATTATGTGCATTCTTGATAATTTTGGTTTTAAGAATGCTTCTTTTATTTCATTCTGACAATTGTGGTTAATGATTTGATTATTGTCATCTAATGATGGGACCCATGTTTCTACGAGCGTACCCATCAAGAAATATTTGGTCCACTTCACCCTCTTTAGCCTGTGGACGATTTTCAACAATGACATGAATGGAAGAAAAGGCTTCAGTTCCAAATTTGCAAGTTAAGTAAAGTTTATAATTTAGATCTGTGATGATTTCATTTTCATAATTCACTCTCGTAATTATTCTATATTCCTATTTTAACTTATGTTGAACAATATGGTATTACTAATTATAAATTTGTGATTTCCTTGCAGGAATTTCGACATTTGAAGTCTCCGGGTTCAGGATAGTGCCATGCACAAGAAAAGGTATTTGGGTTCCAATTTTCAGCGCTAAAAAAAAAATGTATTGTAGGTTCTAAAGAAAATGCTATGATTCTGCCCTAGAATACTACCATCATGGAAATTATATTCCAGGCTCCGATAAACAGTTGGTTATGTATAATTGTAACCATTAAAGAATAAACAGGAAGGGAAACCTGATATTGATATAAGATCTCACTACTTAATAGTTATGAATCATAGCATTTTTTTGTAGAGTTTGAATACTCATTTAATTACTGGTCTGATTCTGGAAGATGGAACATGTTTAGTGTATTTTAATTCACTAAGCCTTTGCTCATGCGTCATTGTATATCAAAAACAAAAGAACTTCATTTGTGGAATAACTAAACTATACAATTTCATGCCATTGGCATAGTCATAATAATGGAAGATTTACTCAAGTTTTCTCATGTGTCCAAGCATTGATAATCTTGTCGCATGAGTAGTTAGATGTTTACGTAGTTATAAATTTTGTGTGTGTGTGTGTATATATATATATATATATATATATATATATATATATATATATATATATATTCATTCTAAGTCTCATTTGGCATTTACACGGTCTGATATTTTTAACAATTCCATATAGCCCTGCATATTTGACCTATACGAATATCTAAATATATATGTATTTAAATCTCAAGATTACTTCCAGAAATTCATTCATCATTTGTACATTCTAACTATTGTTCCTTCAGTTGATTACCTATACGTACATAATCACATGTCTGTAATGTTAGAATTAATACAGTATCGATTTCCCTTTAGCTTAGATGCATATTCCAACATGTTACAAAATGCAGTTTCATCAACAACTAACACAAATAAAACTTTACTCAACGAATACCATCAAACTGTAAGGGTTCATCCAACAATTGATTTCATTCCACTAGTAATGTAATCAACAGAATCTTCATCTAGAAATTAACTAGGTTTATTCTATCAGTTATTTAATCAAGAACATTCAACCAAGGAGGGAATAGATGAACATATCTAAACAATTTGTTGAACAACAAATGGAACAACCAAGTTCCACCCAACCATAGAACAGAACAACCAATCTACTTGCTTCGTTCACCCCCTAGCCTAACCATGAATCCATGAGGGCGAACTCCAAACTCCTCCTTAGCTATTGTCCTCTTTCAGAATCAGAAAAGTTCTCCTTGCCTCACACTTAGAAACCAGTGTTCATAACAACAAGTGTTATTCCTCTCCTTATCATACTAGGCAGTGCCATTCCTCCTCCCATATGTTATATATGAAAAAGCATCTTGTGCCTAGGTCTTTTCCCCCCTTGGGAATTTTCGCAGCTTTACAAATCCTTGATTTTTAAGGGTTTCCCATTGCCAAATTCCTGATTTTCCACTTGTAACATTCAGCCCTAAGGTAGTTCCAACATGTTCCCCACTCATGGAGTCATGGTTAGTTGATTTCAACCTGGTTGTTCCATTTGTCTCTCAGTATTAAATATAAAAATATTTGTTTCTTACAAGTGTCATAGTCAAAGAGTTGGTTGGGAAAATCAAGTCTTTGTCCAACGGTCATAATTATAAATCACATTTAACTAAATTCGGAATTCGAAATTGCCATAAATGGAAATAATTTTCCAATTTCGAATTTACCAAAAACGGAAATAAATTCCGAAGTATTTTTTGAACTTCAATAATAATTTATTTTGGGGGATGTTACAACATACCTGGGAGTGAATGATCTTCTTTGTGGTGCAATCCTTATGAATTTCTTCCTTTACTGATCATGATCATGACTAAAGCTTCTTTGTGACTTGAACACAGATGGTCTTCTTGAAGATGTATCTTCAATAGTTTTCTTAGATTCTAGTTGACCATGATTCCTTCCTTTGAGTACTTCTGCATAACTCTTTCTATTTTCTTCATTCTTCTTTTCTAGCATCCTAGAGTTATTCTCTTCATTCTTTGTAACTGATGTGGATGTTTCTATCTCCTCAATGTTCTTTTCGAGCTTGACGATTTTACTTCTCAATGTGACAACTTCTTCTTCAAGCTTCTCAACCTCTTCTTATTTCTTTAATATCTGAGACTTCATGACTTATTTTGTTCTCTTCGCTTCTTCAAGCTGAATTTTTAATGTGATTATTTCTTCTTCAAATACTTTCTCTTCTTTACCAAACTCTGACTCAAGCTGGTTTAGATCGTTAGTTCTTTTCTTAAGATGATCTGTCAATATCTTCTCTCTCATTTATGCTTCTTCATTTTGTGTTGTTATGTTGGTTTCCAAACACTGCTTTTAATATTCAATATTTTCTTCGATATTTTTCGCTTCTTCTAGCTGAGTTCTTAAGTTCTCGATGACCTGTTGGGCTTCTTCAAAAATGTGAACACTTTCCTTTTGTTTCATCAATTCTTTCTTGAGTGACTTGTTTTCTTCTCTTAGTTCATCTAAAGCACTAATCAATTCTGCTTCATATTTGTCTTCCTTTTCAATTAGTTTTTCTATCTCATTTTCCTCATGTCATTCTATTTCAAGATGTCCACGTTTTTCACAATTAAAACAAAACAGCACACCTCTGGTGATTATATACTCTTCATATTATGAATTTGTTTGACATGGTGAACATAATTCTTCTTGATTTGTATCTGCATCTTCTTTGGTATTTTTTGAATCCCTATGACCTTAGTAAGGAGCTTAGAATCCTCAAAGACTTCTGCTCTAGTATAGGTATGACTGTGAACATTGAAAAAACAAAGGTTATGATCATTAAATCCAACAAGATCACCTATGATACTTTTGCATAGAGGAAGTGACTTCGTATGAGTATCTTGGAATTGATATTAATCACTGGTTCAATTGGAACTATATCATTGAGAAGATGATAAATGGATGGTGGAAATCTTATTATGGGCTTGAAAATAATTGTAAATTAATAGATGGGATAAGAAAAAACTCATATTTGAGACTCTTGTTCTCATGGTATCTTATATGGATTGGAAGTTTGGGGATGTAGTATCTCTTGAGAATCTTGGAGAAAGATATAGTAAATCCAAAATAATTTTAAAACTTATAATCTCAAAATTAAAGGAAATATACCATATCCTATCCTCCTCTTAGAAGCAAGCCTTTTCCCCATTGAGATCACAACTATGATTAGGCACTTTTTTTCCAACAGAAAATTACTCATTATATTAATTTATAATTGTGTACACATGGAAAAATTAACTTAGCCATATATTAACATCCTCAAAAGTTTACTTGGATATTTGTAAATGGTACTTGAGTCCAAATCAACTCTCAGACTAAAGGGAGCAAAGGAATCCCGAATAAAAAAACTAATGATCAGTATTACCCTATTCAACTTTCAAAAAAGTGAAAACAAAAAATATGTTGTCACCTTTCTCTAAGGTTTTGAAGACCACTATAAGAAAAACATATATGCTAATATAGATTTAGGAAAAGGGCAGGGCCCTCATTTCCATGTACCCAAAGGTTGTAAGAGATTTTCCCTTCTTGCTTCTGGATAGCCTTCTTTGAGAGAAAATCTTCCTCCTTGTTTAGTTCTCGGTAAATATGACAGTAACTAAGATTTTGTGAGCTCTCTAACTATGTCCTTCTAGCCCACTAGGGAGACTACTTGCAGTTTCCCTCTACGATTCAACTGGTCAATTATTATTTTAGAATCTTCAAAGACCTGCAGAGCTTCAATGTTCAACTGAGCTGCCAAGTTGAGAGTATCCCATACTCCTAGTAATTTGTCCCTAGTATTGGTATATGGGCCACAATTGAAAGTCCATTTGTAAATTGTTTTTTCATTTATCCTTATCAATCCCCTTGCCCCACTCTGAAGACCATTTGTTTGAGCTTCTCCATCGAACCAGCCAATTGTATACCATCCTTGTATGGGAATCTGGATAGTTCTTGGAATAGCCACTTTTTGAGAATTTTTAAAGTTAGAAGCTTTCCCAAGTGTTTTGTAAACAATAGAAATGATAGAGGGGTTCCCATTTTCAAAGATTCTCTTATGAGAACAACAAAACATACCAACATACAAGTGGAGGAAGAGTGATGTATTTTCGCTCCTTTTTTACCCAGTTATCATAACAAGCATTTAAAGAACTTCCTTCCCAATCATTTTTTATTTTAAGCCCTCCTTTTATCCAATGCCAGACTTGTTGTATGAAATTACACTTGAAAAATAGATGCAACACTGACTCTTATTCCCTTGATCACAGATGGAAAATACTTGTACCTTCCCAACCTTTTCGTCTTAGAGTGTTCCATTTAGGGATTTTATTTTCGGTAGATAACCTACTGAAAAGTCTATTTTTTTTAGCAGTGTCCCAGAACCACAGAAGTCTCCTCCAGCCACTAATAGATTGATGCCAATTTTTTTTTTATTAAGGAACAATATACATTTTTTACTATTAATATACCCGATTTATCTCCTCCTTTCCACTTAAGCTCATCATCTTTATTTTGAAGCCGCACTCTCGATCTTGTTAAATCCATACAATAGACATCCCATTCCATTGCCAATTCACCGGTGAGTCTGAGCTCAACACTGTTTTTCCAATTAATAGTTATAAACCCAAGCTTGTTATTACCTCTAGCCCGGTAGAGGTAACTTATGTTTTTTTTCTTTATGACTGTTAATAGTTCTTGAGAAAGTAAAGAGGACTTCCCCAGTCCCAAAATACAATACTTTCCTATAATAACCGAAATACCAGACCGAGGGCTCCAACTCAGCCAATGAGTAATCAAATGTAAAGACTTTAATAGATTTTTCCAGGTCTAGGAGGCAGATATCACTCTATTTGAAGTCATTTTGAACCAAGTAGAGACCGAACAATATGGAAGATATTTGTCTTTGATTACCTTATGCCATATACTATCCTTCATCAACACTCACCATAGGGAGTTAGCTGCCAATGCTCTATTAAAGAGAAAAATGTTTCTTAAACCCCACCCACCCAGGAGCTTTGGTTTGGCTATAATTTCCCAACTACACAAATGAAAATGTTGTTTTTCGCTATGATTAGGTACTTAATGTACAATAACAAGATAAACAACATGGATGAAAAGAGGCTCCCCATAATTGTTTCAAACTCTATCCAAAATCATTGATGGCTCAAGTGGGGATGGCATAATTATTCCAAGTCTTGGTTGAATCATTGGGGAATAAAAGATAAAGTTATTCTGCAAAATACCGATAATATTAAAAATATTGTACAAGCTAAATTTAAGGAGAATCTATGGTGTGATAAAGAATTAGAGGATAAAATAAAATTAAGATATTATAAGGAGGTGGTTAACCCTAATCTTGAACATCACACGTATCTCTCTATTTTGAGTAACATAGAGAAGAGAATTAATATTGTTAAAATAAGAACTAATTATCATGAGTTGCATAGTGAAACTGGACTGGGTGTTGGGAAATCCCCAAAACACCATAGTAGGAAAGAATATGTCACCTTTGTGACATCAAGAGGGTTGAAGATGAAAATCACTTTCTCCTAGAGTGCCCTAAGTATACCCAAATTAGATCTCAATTTCAAAATATTTGTCACAATACCGACCTTCCTAACCTTCTAAGTCATCAAAACTTTAGTGATCTTGGAACTTTCTCTTAATGTTTTTCAAGCATAGAAAGAACATTTTAAAGAAATGCAAGTAATCTCTTACTTTTATTAAGGACTGATCAACCAATTTTAATCCCAGTGAACATTAACCATCATCATCATTATCCCCCAAGATGGGGTGACAACAGGAGAACATGCACATTGGGAAATTAATAACCCAAGCCGCCACCCTTTCCTTCAGTCCCTTCTGCTTGAGTATCATTCACTCAATGGGAATGGTGGTGCACCTCCGTTGGAAGAAAGCTTTAATGGTGCACTCAAAGTGAGAGACGGAGTCTTCCTAGCCTAGCACAAGTCGAATGTGAGTTTTCAACTCGAACTTAATGGCGCTCTCCACTATCAGTTTGGAAACTATTATGGGGGTAAGAATTGGAAATTTTCATCTTGTTCTTGTTATTGTTCAGGTCTGAACTCTGGCTTCCCCCTCCCATTCTGGTTTTTATCCTTGGGGTGTTCTCTCCCCCTCTAAATGCCAATCTTGTCTCAACTATCCCAATGCCACGAGAAATGAAAAATCCAAAGCGGGGGCCAGCCTATTATAGCTTTGTTGCACGAAATCCTCATCTAGGGCCCTCCTCTCCACTATTTCCACCCCCCATATCTAATGTTCACCCTGATGGTCCTTTTTTGAATAATTCACCCTTGTCTATTCAAAATTGGTAGGACGACGATACAACCATGGGCTATATTGAGGAAGAGTTCCCTCGGGCTCCTCCTCAGGCACCACTGGACTCCTTCCTTTTCTGAGCCTCCGACATACTGACTATGGCCCACACTTTTGGACAACATCCCCTAGAAAGTGATTTCGCTCTAGAAATTGGAAATCGCCCTGTCGAAGAAGAGATCCCTACTATTGGGAAAGAAGAGGAGGCTCAGCCTATCAGTGAATCTCCACCAACTACAACGTCAATACCATAGATTCCTATCATGTTTCATTTCTCATAGGAGCATCTACAACTTATCTTTGAAATTAGACGAGGTGCAGCAAATCAGCTTCACCACCAAACTACTCTTTGTCATCGCCTGAATGCTCTGTTTGACTCACTTTCAAGCGATCATGTCAAACGTAGATGCCTGAACTGCTACCAACCCTATGTGTTTTCTCCACAACCTCCAAATGGTGATGGAAATTCGAGTTCGCCCAAAGTTTCATTTATTTTTTTGTTATATTATATTTATGTTCAGAACAACCATGGCTATAGATATGTTGTTGCATAGTTTTTGGTTTCCATTTTTTATCAGACTTCAACAGAAACCTGAAAGTATGCCACATGTTTTGGTTTCCATATGTATGGCAGAAAAGGTGGTTAGTTTTCCTATGTATACTGGTTTGCTAATGATTTAAGGAAATACAACTTTTTATTTAAAAAAAAAAAAAAAAAACATCATCATCGTAAATAAATACCTAGATATAAATATAATATAGATTTACAAAAATCAATATATAGAGTAGCCTTTATCCATATGTATATATATCTTACTGTGGGGAGAAATTAAAACATAAAATGCTTGACTGGTGAAGTGATTATCTATCCTTTAGGTATCGTTTTCAAATTTTTAAATGACTTATTAAAATGTAAGACACTTAAAAACATTGGCACATTTCATAAAAAAAAATTACCACTAAATCGTCAAAATTCATCATAATATGAAACAAATAATGTCAAACCCACTCAAGCTCTCAAATCAAAATGCCAAACCATTCTTCCAATAATAGTCGTTAAATACGATCATTGCATTGAAAATGTCACTATTTGATTATTGTAATAGTTCTTAAATACAATCATTGCATTGAGAATGTCACTGTTTGTTTATGGAATAGAAAAAATGAACTCCTCAACCATATTAAGTTGTTGTAGAAGAAAGTTGAGAATATTATTTTAGTGGAGGTCATTGAATTTCACAGAATAATAGTCTTCCATTCATATGCCACTTCGAGGAGAATCTTGATGAAATTGGGAAGAGACAATGGTCATAGTTATAAGATTAAATGGTATAAAATGGTTTGTTACACTTTGAAAAACTAAAAATTAGTTTTCATTTGATTCAACAGCTTATTTTCCCAAAAAGAAAATTTCTCCATTATATTAGATATATAATTTTTACATCACCAAGATCACAATACTGTCTATGAAGGATTTCAGATATTACTAAGACAATTACATTCTAAATCGCTAAAAGAAAGGCATTACATTTCGAAACCGCTCTAAGATGACATGGAAAATAGAAAAAAAATTCCATATAATATAGCCAAAATAATGCTTCACTAGAACATATGGATGTGTTCTCTCGGGCCCTCTATTCCATTTTTCCATCTATAAAAGGAGATTATGCCTTCATGTTCTTGATATGATTGTTTAGATAAAATGTTTGCCTCCTTGTTTTGTGCCCTATATATATGTTAAAATCTTGTTGCCTGAATTTTTTTTATTAAGTCCTATACTTTGATCTTCCATCCCTCTATAGCACAAGCTTGTAATCTGCCTCTTTTATTTAGCCAGTCTATGACCACCTTTGAATCGCCTAGGATCTGTAGTTTAGGGTAAGAAAGGTGAAGTGCTAGTGTCAAAGTGGCCCAGACACCCATAAGCTCAGCTTTGGTTTTAGTACCTTCCCCACAATTCATCAACCATCTGGTAACAGTGGAATCATTAGTCCTAAGATAACCCCCTGCACCACATTATTTGCCATCAGCCCTAGCTGCACCATCAAAACAAGTTATTTTGTAACCCGCCTAGTGAGAAATAGTACAAGTACAGGTTTGAAGAGTTTTTTGTATGCCAGGCTTCCAATTCAAGGCACCCATAGTTTTAATGGTTACCGAAATAACAGAGGGAGGAATATTCTCGAAAATAGTTGAGTTTCTCTCCAACCATATATACCAACAAGTGAGTGTCGTAAGGTAAGAAATATTTGTTTTTTATATTGTCCATTGTTTAAAACAATTTGACAATGATGGGCCTTTCCATTAATCCTTTAAATTCAAGAGGGTGTTTAATATTTTCCAAATTGTTTTGGTGAAAATGCATGTGATGAATAGATGGTTTATGTCTTCTACATAGCACTTGCATAATGGACATTGACTGGGACCTTCCCATCCTTTTCTCTGAAGAGTATCCCATGTATGTATATTACCCTCAATTGCCAACCAGGTGAATAGTTTTATTTTTAGTTGGATGGTCCACTTCCATATGTCACGACTCCATCCATCAATAACTGAGAAGCCCTTGGTGGAGAGAATAGCCAAATATACATTTTTTGCAGATAGAAACCCCGTATGGTCACCTCCCGTCCACATTATAGTGTCATCGCCATCCATTATGGAAACTCTAGAGCTATTGAGAGCATTACGGTAGCAATCCCATTCAATAGCCAGCGAACCAGAGAGGCACATGTCCCCAAAATTGCACCAGCTAGTCGAGAGACCATTTTGACCCGCATTGTTCCATGTCTGTGAGAGGACGGTGATCTTTTTTTGTCTCAAACATGAAACAAGTTCAGGTGTGAGGGAAGATATGTCTTCCATACCCATAATCTTATCTTTGCCAATTGCCACAAGGTGTCTCAAACTAGGAATCCAGCTTAGGCAATGTGTAATCAGGTGAATAGATTTTAAGAGTCCACCCCAAATCTTTGACATTGTTGTCGGAGAGGAAGTTGGCGATCTAATCCATTTTATTACCATGGAGGATGGGAAATATTTATCTTTGATAACATCATGCCATATGCCTATGCCCATTAGAAGTGTTTGTTGCTAAGGATTTACTGAAATGAAAGATATTGCGGAATCCCCAACCTCCATAGATTGTTGGTTTAGCTAGAGACGCCCATATGCAAAGATGTAAATGTGAAAAATCCATGTTTCCTCTCCAGAGGAAATTAAATATAATATTCATAATCTTGTTTAAAATAGAGCATGAGATCATTTCCAGGGACAACCAATAAACATGCAAACTTTCAAGAGTCGATTTAACCAAAGTAAAGCGTCCCCCCAGTGATAACCATCTATTACACCAGAGATCTATTTTTTTCTCCATCTTGGACAGTAGCCAGTTCCAGTCTGTGCTTTTTTTAGGCCCAGTCATCAAGTAAAAACCCAAATATCTAAACCCTATGGATAGAAAACAAAAATTGAATGGAAGAACAGTCCTAAAAGGTGCCAATTCGGCCTCCGATAATCCATCATGTAGTGCAATAGAATTTTGTACATTTACCCTTAAACCTGAAGCTTTGCAGAAAAAAATGATTATACTATCAATTTCTAACCATTCATTTATTGAAGCATTTTTCATTATTAAGATGTCATCCACAAATAAGATGTGAATTATCTTAATCATCATGGAGACTCGTATGCATTTGATATTCCCAGCTGCATTGTTGTCTTGTAATAATAAACTAAGACCTTCTAATACCAGAATAAAAAGTAACGGGGATAAAGGACATCCCTCATGTAATATGTGGTCACTCCTGAAGAAATATGTAGCTTCCCCATTTACTAATATAGAAAAATAAGAAGAGGAGACACAACTCATTATCCAGTTGGTGAAATGTACATCATAACTTGATTGTAGTAAAATCATTCTCAATATATCCCAGCCAATACAATCATAATCTTTTTGCAAATCCAATTTCAAAATTATAGATTTGTATTTCTTCTTTTTAATGCTATGAAGGCATTCATGAGTAGTGCCAATGGCATCCTGTATTTGTCGACCCTTTAGGAACCTAAGTTGTTCAACATAGGGGGATATGGATAAGATCGGCTTGATATGATTTGCAATTATATTAGAAATTAATTTGTATACAAGATTGCATACAAAAATGGGCATGTAGTCATTGAAGGTTGTCGGCTTGTTTGACTTCGGGATGAGTGTTATAAAAGTAGATTTGAGACTGCCAACTACCTGCCCCTTCAATATAGATTCCTCTACCATTTCTAACAGATCGACACCCACTAGATCAAAAAAGAAGGTGAAAAAATCCAAAGTCTAGCCATCGGATCATAGACTCTTATCTTTCTTAAAAGTGAATAAAACCTCCTTTAGTTCTTATAAGTTGACTGGTCAAGATAGAGATCTTGCTTCTGTATCAGTTACCATGGGTGGAAAGAGCCCAGCTAATATGCATTGTTCATCTGTTGACTGTAGACCTTGATCCTTTAAAAAATTACTATAATACTTCATAGCCTTAGCTTTTAAATTATCCTGGCCAGTGTGACAGTGCCCTGTGGAGTCCACGATCTCCCATATGTGTTTTTGATTTCTTCTATAACAGACGTATTGATGGAAAAACTTTGTGTTTTGGTCACCTCCTTTGATCCATATAGCCATGCTGTGCTGCCTCCAAAGTTGTTCTTTTTCTCTAAGTATGGTGCCTCGTTCATGTTCTAAAATACTTAAAATCTTCTTTGTATCAATGGCTAAATCGCCATTGGACCGATGCAATAGATGTTCATCTATTTCTGATTCCAATTGCTCCAATCTCAAAAGGTTATTTTTATTATTTTCCCTGAGCCATAGCTTAATCTGTTTTTTTTGATCCTTTAGTTTCCAGTTGATTCTATGTTGTTCGCCACCTTCAGAAAGGTACAGTGAGTTAGTCCATATCTTTTGTATTAGGGAAATGAAGTGTTTTTCCATTAGCCACTCTAAATTGGGTTTGAACAGATAAGTTTTGTATGCCGGCCCGATCTCTAGTTGTAGGAGGATCGGAGCATGATTAGAAACATAGGGGTATTCCACCTAAGAGCGATGTATACCTACTTCAGATAGGAGCTCTTCAAAAACATCGAATCTATCCAAACGTTTGGCAATAGAGCTAGTCCCTTTGCATCCATTCCTCCATGTGGGGAAAATAATGTCTGGTTGAACATCAATTAACTGATTGTTTTGGAAAAGATCTTTGAAAAAATCTGATAGTTGTCCCGCCTGTGTCGATCCACCCCAAATTTCGTCAGGTGATACTGTGAAATTCATGTCTCCAGTAATGATCAAATTTTTATGAGATAGAATGTCGATGTCCTCAACCACATTCCATAATTTCTTTATCTCCACGCATGGGCCATATGTATTTAATAAAATAAGTTTTTTCTTGTTAGCAATGTAGAAACTTATCAATAAAATGCCACCAACAGAGAGGTAAGGTACCAATTCATATTTATTTGGATCCCATGCAACCAGGAGACCTCCCGATGATCCATATTTTATGAGCATAACGAAATGACTACAGATTATTAACAGATGCTTAACACAGAATAACAGAGATACAGTAAAACTGATTTTCTATTCAATAAGGAAATAAGTTGAAACTGTAAAATGCAACAAAAAACAAGCTTGTTGGAATGGTGGTGGCTTATTTTTTAGAAGAGATGTGACGGCTGCGCTCATTTGAAAGAAGATGATTACAATGAGGCTCTGAAGGCCTTTTTACAATAAACAGGATTGTCAAAAACCCTAGACATCCAAAAACCTAACCCTAGGAGATGAAGCGCCAAAAGTCATGTGGGCTCCATTTGTGTAAGTCAATACATCAACTTCACGGGGTTGTAACTTTTGCATACAATCTTCGTTTTAGGCGTACAATAGCTCATTGGAAAGATCTATTTGAGGAGTACAACTATGAATATGATGAAATTTTTTAACTGCTACATACCCAAAAAAACATCGTTTAGGGCCTCAAAACGGCTCCAGAAATTCAGGACCCGAAAAACTGCTAAAAATAGTAAATTACCAAAATTGTCAGAAAGTTGTTTTGAGCCAGCTGGAAAAGGTGGGTGGCCATCGATATGCACCTGGATCACCCGAGGTCCCCACTGAGTTAACAACACAAATAACCTAAGAGAGTCGAAGGCTACACATAAAGGTTCTTGCTTTATGTTCAGGGACTAGAGTTTCCTATAAGAAAATGATATCCGAGTAAGTTTTATCCAAAAGATGTTGAATAGAGGTCGTTTTTAGAGAGCCTCCTACCCCTCGAAGATTAAGGGATAGATAAATCATTACTTTACTTGTGCAAGGTCTTTCACCACTCTAAGTGCCCCACAGTCAGTGGAAGGAGAATCAGTAACAGGTTGTTGGGAAGAGGAGGATGAAACCTTATTTATGGCGCTACGGATTTTAATAGGCAATTATTCTATACCCAAGCCACATGACCAAGTAAATTTATTTTCAGTGCCTGAATCAGCATGTCAAGAGGTATTGGTTGCACAGTCATGTGATAGATATTTATACAATGACTTCCCCAAATATATAGGCAGTGGGACAGTAGTAGAGGGGTCATGCAGGTAAGGCATCAAGGAGTCTAAAACCTTATTTAATGAGGAGTCAATTTCCTCTTAGTCATGACAACCAGGAAAAGTGGTCGGTATCTCGCTAGGGTAATTGGGTGATGTGGAGGGGGAAGATGGTTGAAAAGTATCCCCATGAGCAGGAGAGGAAGCGTTAGTCTGACCTATGACCTCTAAAGGATCAAGATTCCTGGGATATTCCTGTGTGGCTAAAACCGGCTGTGATAGAACCCAGGGATCCTTTACCAACTATCGGAAAGTGTCCCTGACAATGGACCCAACAACCATCATTGCCTCCTTTGTGGGCCTCCCCTCAAATGAAGTATTCTTCTTTAACCAAACCAAAGCATCCAACATATCTTTTTCCAAACACGTTAATGAAGAAAAAAACACAGGGCAATGTGAATGTAGCTTATCCGTGAGAGATTCCAGTGGTGTGGAAGGGTTGGTATTCTCCATCAGGAAGAGGAAGGCCCTAAAATTATGAGTGGTTTCCTCCGAAGAAGAGTTATATAATAATTCTTGTTTCTCCAAGTCTTTTGTATCTTCCATTGAGTCCCAACCTTTGTAGTCCTGTCGAAGTGATCGGTGCAGTAACAGATGTTTCACCTAAAGGGGATTCCAAGATAATAAATTCATTGGTTGGTTTTTCGGCCCCGCCAGTCTATCTCCAAGAATTCTAGTAAACCATGATGCATGTCGATTTCGACTAGGACTCGGGCCACCTTTCTATTAGATGTGTTCAAATTAAAACTATCCATGGAAATAAATGTGCCAAGGGAGTTGCCTATCGTCATGAGTGCTACTTCATTCCACAGGTGGATGGGGAGGCCCGAAAGAAGCACCCAAAGGTGGTGCATCTAAAAATAATCAGAGGTCAGGTTGAAAAATCATGCCACCCTTTTATCATGAGATTGTTGCCTCCCATAATCCACCTGTGTTCTAGTAGCTTGGTTTGGTCTTCCAGATACTTGCAGATGAAACCAAGCCAGCCTTTGGTTAGATAAAGGATTTATGGTGCATAGCACAGAAGGGGGACCCAATGTGTTTGGGCCCAGTCCTGTAATGAGATATTGTTGAGGTATCGGTAGGAAACCCTTCCTACCAGACCGCAAAGGACGAGCGAAGAAGCCTGTTCGAGCCCGACATATGAGCCCAAAACCTTTTTCGTGTGTGTTTTAACTGATTTCCAAAGCCGTCGACGATTTCCTTTGAGTCCTGTGGGGTAAGATTCCTTCTTACAAGTAGTATGTGGATCCTTCTCACTATGTGAGTATTCCCCATTGTTTGCAAAGGATACCTTGGTGTTCTTACGGGCAAAATGTGTTAGACCAAGCAGAGAACCAGTGAGTGGGGAAGGTAAACAAGGTTCATCGTTTGAGGGAGAAGGTAGATGGGGAGTCAAATCCTTCTGTGTGGTCTTTAAGGTTAAGGTACTTGTTCCCATGGAGTTTACATAGTCAAAAAGACCGTATTGTTGCCACACAACCTTGTCTGCAGGCTTCGTCAAGGAAGCGACGTCTAGCGTTATGTCATCCAAGCCTGGAAAAATTGTGGTGTCTCGCCATCTGGGCTCCATCGAAGGTTTTGTGGCAGGGGTCAAACCAAAAATCAATCAGCATATAAAATGTGAATTGGTGTATCAATTTGATTCAACAACTTGATGATATATAAACTATTAAATGGTATAAAATGGTTTGTTATACTTTGAAAAATTAAAGATTAGTTTTCATATGATTCATCAGGTTGGTGATAAATAACAACGATAGTGAGTCAGAAGATCATGGAAGGATGATTAAGGTAGAGGTTGTGTACAAATATTGGGAATAAGATCTTTTGGATTGGAGAATGTATTTAAGAAGAATATGATAATTAGCCTTTGTAAATCAACTAGCTTTGATAGTTAACCATGAAATAGCGTGAAGCTTACATAGCTTAACTGTAAATATTCATCGAAGAGTTCAATTACAAAGTCAATAATTCTACAATAAAGTTAAAGATAACCCTGAATTATACCATTTAAATGACAAGTGACATACAATACAGAAACTCAATTATAACAATATAGTTGAACCAAAATTTTGAATAATATTATTGATTAAAATAAACAATAAAATGAAAACCCAAAACCATACACAAGAAGCAAATACCCTCTTTCTTAAAGATTAATTGTAAAAAGGAAGGAAACAACACTAAAGAAGAAATCTAACTTGTGAAGTCCAAATGTTAAACCCATTATGTATTTAATGTAAATAATAATTATGAAATATAATTATTGTATCAAGAGAAACTTTGTTCCATTCAAATGAAAATTTAAATTAAAATATTAATATAAAAAGAAAAACAAATATAATATTACTTTACAATGAGTGCTCTCAACACTTAAAAAAAAATGCCAAGTCAATTTATGTGCTAAGCCACA
>JASDQU011027001.1:10072-26433 GCA_032191745.1 Picea mariana | reverse complement strand
TACATTATCATACATATGAGCACCAACACATTTTGAGGCTACAACCTCTGTTTTTTCAAGCTACAACTTGCTAAGAGCACCAACTCTCTGTTTTTTCTAGTACTAACTAGAAGGAAGCACCAACTCCCTGTTTCTAGCATCAACTAGAAGGAAGCACCAACTCCCTGGTTTCTTTAGCACCAACTAGAAGGAAGCTACAACTCCCTGTGTTCAAGCACCCACTTGAACCTCTGAGGACACCAGTCCTCCCTAGCACCTCCCAACCACCCTGAAATATAAGTTCTTTGTTACTAACACTTATTACAATGAGATAAATTTCTTCTGTGGCTTACCAGCCTTATCGTTGTTCTGTTACACTGCTTTTCTCTGTCTGCATCAGTGTCTTCTGCACACCCCTTGCACTTTCTGTTCTTCTACCTTTTAAGCTCTCTGCACCATGTCCCTTCAATGCATAATTCCTCTTTTGTGCATTACTGTTGTTGTTCTCTACCTACTTCCTCACACCTCAATCATACCCAACAAAAACAACCCCCATCTCTTCTTTGTTCTCCATTCTTATAGTCTCTGTACCTTCTACATACGCTATGTGCAATGCTTCTGCATGTCTACATAGTGAGTGCTCTATTTGATCATCATTACGACTTCTCAACTTCTCTGGCGGTTTCACTCACGCATACATCATCACTGGGTGTCATAATAAAATTCCTTCACCTCACCATCAGTTGAGATTTCTTCATCTTCTGTTACAGTTGAGCTCAACTATTCTGTTGTAGTGACAGGCTCCAACGCTCATCCAGCTATCAATCGCCTCCACGAACAGTCTTTGTTCTACTGGTAGATCCCTAGAGACTCTTCACCTTCTCTTGCAATCACGCCAAAGTGTCTTCAAGTCCTCTGGCATAAACCATCAGTGGTTTCTAGCGGTTACTCGGAGAAGTGCAACAATAGCCCTCCGATCTTCTTCAGTTTCATCTGCACCGTTGGATTAACTTCTCTAACTCTTGCGTTCATTTCAGCATGCCACTCTTCGGCATTTTGGGATCTCCGTGGTGGAGGATTTTAGTACTCTCCATTTCCCGACCCCTGAAACTCCGAAAAGGAGCTTGTCTTCACTAACTCCTTCCCCCATCTTCCGCCGATGTGACAAATGGCTGTGACCTCAGCCTTAGTCGAAACTCCATTTTGTAATTTCGTGTTTCGGTATTTCGGCACTCTTGGTGGTGAAGTTTCTTGAATATCCATGTCACAGTGCCCGAAAATCTGAAACGGAGCTTGTCTGTGACATTTCGCGATTTCAGGACTCCTCTAATGAAGAGTATTTACTCTTGACTCCTCCTACTCTCGGTATCTGAAACTCCGGTATGGAGTCTTTATCATTTCTCGACTTCAGGTTTCGCGACTGCAGGACTCCTTATGATGAGAGTCTTTGTCATCTCCATCTCCCGGTAACCGAAATCTTGGTATCCAAAACTTCGAGCGATGCACCTATTTCATGATTTCATGGTTTTGCATTTTGTGACTTTGAGACTCCTGTTGATGTGAGTCTTTGACATCTCCATCTCCCGGTAGCCGAAATCCTAGTATCCAACACTCCAAGTGATGCGCCTGTTTCAAGTTTTCGCATTTCAACACTTCGGGATTCTTGCAATGAAGAGTCCCGTCACTTGACTCTTCCAACTCCCGGTATCCGAAGCTCCGAAATGGCACCGGATCAATGGTCCACACCCTCGATGATTCACACCCTCGATGATTCGACGGTTATTCTCTATCCCGGGACTTCATCCTTCAGGACTTTGGGGAAGTGATAGTGATAAAACTCCCGAAGAAAAAACTCCCGGAGTGAGGTTAGTCTTGCATCACTCGATGACATTTCATGAACCAAGTGGGTGCCATGTGTCACTGGTCTTCCACCTGTCCTTTCTGACGTGGTCTGCCACATTCACTTCCTGGAACTGTCAGCCCAGATCACTTCGCGATTTCGCATATCACGATTTTGGGTTTTACGACTTTGGGAGTCCTGTAGTAAGAGTCTCAATTCTTGACTGCTCAATTTCCTGGTATTCGAAACTCCGAAATGAAGTCTACGCCCAGTATGTAAAATTCTTTGTTGATGTGCCTCTTTCAGGATTTCAGGATTCCAGATTTCGCAACTACGGGACTCTTGTGAGGGGTCTGACATTTCCATTTCCCAGTATCTGAAATCCTGGTAGCCGAAACTCCGAAATGGAGTTTGACCAACACTTCGATCTTTCCATTCGATCATCATTGTGCTGTTGGTCTTCCTTGCCTGCTTGTTTTCCATCAAATGAACAAGCACATCTTCACACTGCGTTCGACTCTGCATTAATTCCTCCTGAGATTACTTTGTTCATGTTTTTCCATCGATGCATACTCTGATATTTCCATCAATGAAAATCATATCTGTCTGTAAACATGCCAACATGTATCCCCTTCAGGAGGTACGCAGTAACCATGGTTTATTCAAAATCTCTTGGCACACTATCTCGACTCACTGCATCGGCCAGAGGTGGGATGTAATCGGGCAATATGGTCGGGATCAACTTCGCATTTTCTAGGTCATCTATGTGCTTGGTTATCTTCTCTACGACGACTCAAGATGGTCCTCATCTGCGAGCGGTTGAGGGAGAGGCTTGCACTCCTCTCATCGAACATGCTTCAATACTTGCATAAATTACTTTCTCGACCATGAGATCGATGAGAACTTCTTTGACGATTTTCTCCGTGGTGTTGATCTTGTCCAACATACATGCTTAGATTGGATGAATGAATGAGTGCACAAAACAATAGAACTGGTGTCGATCTTACTAATCACAGTGCGGTAGCAATGAGTTCTCTCTGATACAATTCGAAAAAATTTTCTTGGTGTAACAATCGATGGAATAAGTAGACAACAACGTAACAGAGCTTTCCAATGGACAAGAGACCTTCATTAATTCATTTATGTCCGTTACAACACGGTCCCAACGGTCTAGTGGTGATATTTTTTACCATAAATGCCTTTCTACCCATTCAGGGTATCGGTCTAATGGTTATATTGTTCCCAACAACTATATTGCTTCACCATGGCGAAGTTCCATGTGACGTTGTTATGATATCCTAGCGAAGTTCCTGTTTTGTAAATTTTCCCTTTGCGAATTTCCCTTTGGAACCTTCCATAACTTTTCTATCTTTTCTCTCTTATTGCTGAGGTTTCAAGCCTTCTTTCCGGTGAGCTTCATCTCGTTATTCCTCTTTCCATTCTGATTCTTGTCTTTTTTTGGCATAGCAACTTCGCACTGTTGAGATTCTTTCCTAAGATCCAAGGGTAAGACTTCTTCTCTATCTGGGATAGGTACTTCAGTCTTCTGCAAATATTCTTGTGTTCTTGCAACTTTGACATCCAAGTTAAATAACTTCGACCTGTTCTCCTGTTCCTCAATCAAGTGCGCGATCCTCCTAATCATGAAATATTTTAATTCTTGCTTTTTCTACTCTAAGACTTCTTCTTCTTTCCTTCTAGTCTGGTCCTTCTTGATCCAAGGTTTTCCTAGTAACATAGTAAATGGAGCGTTGTTCTCAATAAATTTAACAACCTCAAAATCTTCCTTTGTCGAAGTTCCATTGGCATTCATAGATATCTGGGTAAGTCTTCCACATAGGTTTATCAATTTTCCTCTTAATAATCCTATTCCTCCCAAAGAAGGAATCATAGCAGGCTCCCCTAAAATTTCCCAAGTTCTTTATGTCATGATATTCACCTGTGTTTCCTCATCCAAAACACAGTCAATGTCAAAGTCTCCTATTCTTCCTTCAATGCACTCTTTTTCTTTGAAGATCTCTGATAAGATGATATGGCAGTGGTCATTTAGGGTTTCTTTCATCTGTAGCAATACTTTTTCTGATTCTTTCTGGGGTTCTTCCATAATCTCAGTTTCTGGATCTGCCTTAGGTTTTTCTTGTTTCATATTCATTCTTTCAACCTTAACAATCAGACTAGGGAAATCCAATACTTCATGGTCCACAACTCTACAAAAAAGACAACTAGATCTTCTACCAGGGCATTCCTTAGCCAGATGTCCTGGTCTTCTGCAACTGTAACAAAGGGTTAATCATCGTTTTCTTTTAAATTATCCCCAACCTTTTCTGTACTACGCACTAGGATCATAGTAGCTAACTTGCAATTTTTTTTTCTAGAATCCTGCATCCATTTGTTAGTCCAAACATTCTCTTTATGCATAGGTATAACATATCTTTCACTATTCTTTTCAGATCTACTCATATCAAATATTCTTTCTTCTATTAGTGCCCTAGTTTTCAAGATAGGACAAATCTTATCAAACATACCTAGATCCATACTTTAGAAACACAAATTTCCACTAATCTTATCTTCAATAGAGCACAAATCTTCCAGATCTAAAACTTTTCACTATTCTTACCTCTATCAGAACACAAAGTGTTCATATCTTACCTCTTTTATTCAGATCAGACTTTTTTTCTTAGCATAGAGCTTCACAGATTGAGTAGAATACTGCGCACTAGAGTGACAGATATACACATAGAGATTTCACAATTTCAGGTCAAATCTTTGCACAAAGCTTGTTTTTCCTCAGTTCCCAATAATCACAGTTTCAGTCCCAGCAGCGGAACCATTTTTTCGCACAGGGGCAGACCCAGGGTTCAACGCTACAAAAACGCACCAACAAAACCTTAATTACCGACCCTTTTGGCAACACCTGCGAAGCAGATGAAGTCTCACCCAAGGTAGAGGCAGGGGCGGTTGCAGGACTCTAGTGTCTGCAACCTTAGCTTGGACACAGATCTGTGACTGTAACACCTTAACAGGGCACTTAGCAGTTATAGTTCATCAATATCCAGTATTAGTTTACAAAGAAGTTAAACCCTAATTACAGAGCATTGCAATATTTAACTAGATCTACTATATTCAAGCACTAAGCACATCCACATAGGCCAAATCTAGTATTCATCCATACTATCAAGCACATAGCATTAAAATATCTATCTACCACTCATCTATATCGAAGCACTAAGTAAGTTAACATATAAACACATCAATACATCGCACAAAGAAGAGCAACGCACCATGTACGTGGTTCAACCCCACCCTAGGGCTACGTCCACCAACTCTTCGTCTTCTTTATTAGCTTCTTCAATCAGTTACATGCATAGAGCCACAAAAACCCTACTCCACAGAGGACAGGAGATCTGCGGACCTCACTAGATCCTCCTTCCCCAGGCTAGGTTACAACACTAAGCCTCTTCTCAATCTCTTACACTCGCTTGCAGTTAGCTCTACAAGCCTCATACAGTATGCACAAAAGAAATATCCACTCAGCACTTAGCACACCAGCCTCTTCTTACATTGCATAGCTACTTATTTATACATTACAAAATAGTCCTAAGCATGGCTAAACCCATGGTCCTACATCCCCATACTTATTACATAATCCCAAATCCCAAAAAGGGTCCTAAAAGGGGCTGAGATCCCGCGATCTCTGCTTCATCTTGCGCTTCACCTTCGACAGCCTGTCGAAGTCCCAAAAATAGGTCAAACCTGACCAAGGATCCTCAAAACTTGGTGAAGGGCCAACAACATGAGTAATGTTGAAATATAATAGGTTCAAGATAAGTGCCCAAACAGTTTGGGTGTATCGTTTCATCAACTTGTTTCTAGGAGAGTATATCTTACGTACAAGGTTCACAAGAAGCTCAGAATCCTTGAAAATTGTAAGGTGACCACAACCCAGATTATAGGCATTTTTTATGCCTAATAATAAAGATTTGAATTTAGTGACATTGTTTGTGCAAGAAAAATCCAACCTGTAAGAAAATTTATGAATTTTCCCCACAGGAGAGTACAAGATTATGCCATCTTTGTTACCTTCACTGGAGCATGAACCATAAAAGTGCACGTGGCACATACCATCATCTAAATCACTTTGTTCCAATAGAATGTTGTCCTCCTCAGAAAAGATGGAATACACCCCTAGGTCCTCTTCGATATAGTTCACATTAGGTTGTGGGAGACTCTCTATGTAAGGTGAAATCCTTCCCTCTCTAAGGACTATAATTTTTTTACCATTCCGAGGAATGGATAAGTGTGTCCCGTCGAGTGAGAGGTATCCACCCGTCAAATCTTGCCAATCTCTTCCCAAGATGATTGAGTAATTTCTTACTGGCATATCAATTACCTGAATACTAAGGGTTGTCCTTATTTCATGGTGTGCACACAAAACTAAGGTCACATCTTTAATCTCACCTATGGTCGTTTGTTGTAGACTATTATAAGATAGCATTCTTCTAGCATTTTCATTTGTACAAGACAACCTAGCTCTTCCATAATAATCTTCGACATTACACTTGGGCCTGAACCTCCATCAATGAGGCAACAATGGGCGATCTTATCCATAATTTTTACAGAAATATAAAAAGGGGGATTTTTTATAGGGTATCTAAAGTTATGTATACCTACTTTATTAACAAATGAATCCTCTTCATTTACCTCTTCAGAGAGGTTGGATACAATGAAAGATTTTCCTTCCATGAATTGTTTTAGATGCCTCTGTTCTTCAGGGATGACAACCATGTCTAGAAGGGTGGCATCTTCTTTGATGTTGGCCAACTGATTCAACATATTTTATTTGGAAGAGGTGAGAGGAGAAATAGTTCCTTGACTGTCAGGAACCTTACGAATCTGAAAAGTAACAGCCGGTGAGGATGAGCTCGGGATAGAAGAATTGCGGGGAGGATCATATTTGCCTTTGGGAGCGTAGGATTTGTTCCTAGTATTGATGACCATGACATCTTCTGGATTTGCAAAATCTAGGACAACGATGGTAGTTTTTGGTCTTTTACCAAAGATCTTATCTCTGGCATTCTTCCTTATCTCACATGTGGTTTCCTCGTGGTTTTCCTCACAAAATTTACACCAACCTCGAGGCACGATAGCTTTAGGCTGAAAATTATTTTCAATTGGATTTCTAAAGGGGGGTGCATAAGAGGATAAAGCTCCAGGGGTGAGAGGGGAGACAATTCCCTTTCACTCATATGCTATCATATGATTATTCATATCTTGTACTAGATGTAAGAGGGTGGACATGTCTGTCTGTTTAATCAATTATCCCTAAGGAAGACCTGTTCTTTCAAGCTATTATTCATACTCCAAACATGTATGCAGAGCAGAACTGAGGTTATCAATGGATTTTTCCTCAAGCCTATGACGATAGGGAGAAGGTAATGAATTATAATAATGCATGAAATCAACGTGGTTCTGAGGTCGAATGAGTTCAGGGAATTGATTGTATAGCTTAGTGAAACGGAAGCTGAAGGACTTGATGGTCTCACCATACTTATAGGCGATGTTATCATATTCCCGTAACTTCTCAGCTGGGCTTTTAGATTTCCCATAGGTGGATTTGAACCAATATAATAACTCCTCCCAAGTAGACATAATCTCAGGAGGAATGCCAAAGAAATAGACCGCAACATTTCCTTCCAAGGAATTGACAAATAAGCGCATGCAAGTATCGTTGTCATTGGCTCCTATGTTGTGATAGGCATTATAAAATGCCACCAGGTGTTCATTTGTAATGACAATGTTATTTCCCAAAAACCTGGGAAGATTCTCTTTGAATTTAGGAAGTGGATGAGTAGCAAGTGCTAGGTTAAGAGGAGAGGAAACATGCCATGGTGTGGTTGCAACGTCTTCTTCAAATTGAGAAAGCCCATACTTTTTGATGACTTTGGTGGGGTTTGTGGTAGATTGGACAGGGATATGGTGGCTATATAAGCTACCAATCACTAACGAAGCTGAATACTTATAGGAGGAAGCACTTCCAGTGCCACCAGAGCCACCACTAGATGCCATCTTGTGGATGATAGGTAAGGGAGAGAAAGACGAACTGGATGAATCATACAAGGTTCTCCTTAAAGCACTTTGTTGGGTAGATANCTGGGCCTGAACCGCCATCAATGAGGCAACAATGGGCGATCTTATCCATAATTTTTACAGAAATATAAAAAGGGGAATTTTTTATAGGGTATCTAAAGTTATGTATACCTACTTTATTTACAAACGAATCCTCTTCATTTACCTCTTTAGAGAGGTTGGATACAATGAAAGCTTTTCCTTCCATGAATTGTTTTAGATGCCTCTGTTCTTCAGGGATGACAACCATGTCTAGAAGGGTGGCATCTTCTTTGATGTTGGCCAACTGATTCAACATATTTTATTTGGAAGAGGGGAGAGGAGAAATAGTTCCTTGACTGTCAGGAACCTTACGAATCTGAAAAGTAACAGCCGGTGAGGATGAGCTCGGGATAGAAGAATTGCAGGGAGGATCATATTTGCCTTTGGGAGCGTAGGATTTGTTCCTAGTATTGATGACCATGACATCTTCTGGATTTGCAAAATCTAGGACAACGATGGTAGTTTCTAGCCTTTTACCAAAGATCTTATCTCTGGCATTCTTCCTTACCTCACATGTGGTTTCCTCGTGGTTTTCCTCACAAAATTTACACCAACCTCGAGGCACGATAGCTTTATGCTGAAAATTATTTTCAATTGGATTTCTAAAGGGGGGTGCATAAGAGGATAAAGCTCCAAGGGTGAGAGGGGAGACAATTCCCTTTCGCTCATATGCTATCATATGATTATTCATATCTTGTACTAGCTGTAAGAGGGCGGACATGTCTGTCTGTTTAATCAATTATCCTTGAGGAAGACCTGTTCTTTCAAGCTATTATTCATACTCCAAACATGTATGCAGAGTGGAACTGAGGTTATCAATGGATTTTTCCTCAAGCCTATGATGATAGGGGGAAGGTAATGAATTATAATAATGCATGAAATCGACGTGGTTCTGAGGTCGAATGAGTTCAGGGAATCGATTGTATAGCTTAGTGAAACGGAAGCTGAAGGACTTGATGGTCTCACCATCCTTATAGGCGATGTTATCATATTCCCGTAACTTCTCAGATGGGCTTTTATATTTCCCATAGGTGGATTTGAACCAATAGAATAACTCCTCCCAAGTAGACATAATCTTAGGAGGACTGCCAAAGAAATCGACCGCAACATTTCCTTCCAAGGAATTGACAAATAAGCGCATGCAAGTATCGTTGTCGTTGGCTCCTATGTTGTGACAGACATTATAAAATGCCACCAGGTGTTCATTTGTAATGACAATGTTATTTCCCAAAAACCTAGGAATATTCTCTTTGAATTTAGGAAGTGGATGAGTAGTAAGTGCTAGGTTAAGAGGAGAGGAAACATGCCATGGTGTGGTTGCAACGTCTTCTTCAAATTGAGAAAGCCCATACTTTTTGATGACTTTGGTGGGGTTTGTGGTAGATTGGACAGGGATATGGTGGCTATATAAGCTACCAATCACTGACGAAGCTGAATACTTAGAGGAGGAATCACTTCCAGTGCCACCAGAGCCACCACTAGATGCCATCTTGTGGATGATAGGTAAGGGAGAGAAAGACGAACTGGATGAATCATACAAGGTTCTCCTTAAAGAACTTTGTTGGGTAGATAACACAACGTTCCTTCTTCCTATTTCAACAATAGGATTAATATCGGGTGATAAGACTCTTCTCCTCCTAGAAACACGAGGGTCTAAGGACATGAAAAGAAGGTCAAAGATGAAGGAAAAACAAGGTTATTGCTGATTTCTAGGTTTTTCTACGTCTGGCTTCCCAACATTCTTGGGCACTAATGTCTCGTTCAATTGTTGCCCATGAATGATTAAGCTCAACCCAAGTATTAGTAGTGTCTAAAATGGTGTTAAACAAATTCAAAGCAATGCTGGTCTAATCTTGAAGACCGAGCTCAATATTAGGCTGCCTTGCAACAGGTACAATCATTAAGAAATAAAATAGTCAAAGAATCAATATCAGAAAAATAGATGCATTCGATGATAATCAAGCATACAATCAACCAGAGAGATATTGAAGATCTCCCCAGTATGGTCGCCAAATAAATGTTGAGAAAAAGATATGAAATGATCTTACTCAAGCATTTTCATATTTTTCTTGACTAAATCAATATAGACGGGAATATCACCCTATGTTTATAGCCATCAAAATTTGTATCCTAATTCACAAGTATTGATTACAAGTGCTTAGGTTGGTTTTTTTATAAATGAAAGCTTGCTGAAAAATTAATTATTTATGTAATTTTCTGAAGATAATAGATGCTGAAATAAATATAGAGACAGAAGTAAAGACACCAAGTCAATAATCAAAATAGATGAGACATAAAGCAATCGTTTATTTCATTCCAATTCGTCAAAATAATCGTTCTCTTTACAAAATTCCCTGAGGAGGTTTTGGACCAAAGTCAAACTTAGATGTCCCCGATAAATCATACAAAAGGACTTCTGACAGAAAGTAAAAAAATGAACTTTAAAAGATGGATCAACTTGCCACATATTGTTGCCCACTCAACTCTCTGAAAAACAAGTGTTTGAATGATGTAATTTAGCCCTGAATCTTGTTGTCTACAATAGGACCCTTGGTATGCTTATCCTTCTATTCTCCTCTGTTCCTCCTTTTCCTCTTGATTTTACACAATTTGAATTATTTGAAGTGGTTGAACTACTTCTTTAGTTAAGTTAACTAAAACTCATCCAATTTTTTAGTTAAGGGGGAAAAGTAATAAAATCATAATAAGGGTTTTTAATAAATAATAACTAGCAAGTGGGACCCCTTGTGACTCACTTTAGTTCTTTAACACTCATAACATAACTAGTTAATAAAAAAAAACATCCCTCCTTGTGACTCCCATCATCACTTTCATATTTTGACAATTTGTATCAATGATAATTGAAATTATTTCCAAAAATATATTACCATATATCCAAAAAATATTGTGCTGTCCAAAATTTCAGAAGTCAACTGTTCTCAACAATCAATAAATAAAAACACTTAAAATCCATATTTGCCACTCTGGGAGGCAATCTTTCTCTTGTTGTTGTTGTCACCCTTTGATCTCTCTGAATTTTCCTTAGACTGTGTGGAGCCTTTAGGCCTAATATCACTGATCACATGAGAGAAATCATCTCTCAAATGCATGCGAGAGGACACAAATTTGGTAGATTCATTTGAGGGTGAGGAAGGAGAAGCAACGAATTTTCCTTTTTCACGGGCATGGTGGGCCTCGATCTTTAACCTTTTTCTTTCACGGGAAGACTATACTGGTGAGTGGATAGGGGCAGCTTGGGAAATCTGATTAACAAGTGGAGGAGCAAGTAGAGATAAGTTATGCCAACCACGATGTTGGGAGACTGTCGAGTGGACAATCTCTTGCCATCCGTCATTTTTAGGGACTTAGGGTTGCAATGAAACATGAGTAGGCACTGGGATACCAACGACCTGTGGGGTTTGGAAGGGAGGTCTTTCAGGCCTAGGTTGGACCACTGCTTGCCCAATCCAGTTAAAAAATCTAGCTTGAAATAGCTAGCTTAACTCCTACGAGTCTGCATCGAAGTGTATAGAGAACCTTGGCCTTCTAGGGCCCCTATTCCAATTTCCTCTTCTTCGGCTACCCCAGCCATGAATACCTCTACTGAAAAATATCATTCATGTATGCATTATTGATTAACAAATAGTTTCTTCAACAACCATACATGACAACTCTTTTAAATATGAAATAAAATTTGTCTCATCAACATATCAGACTCATGCAATCCAATCCATACAAATCGTTTAACAATTGTTAGTGAGTAGGGGGTGAAAAAGGGTTCTGGGATAAGTTAGGGGTCGTATTGAGCGAAAAATGTTAAAATGAGGGGGAAAATATCATGATTACTGCTCACAACATCAAATAATCAATTGTATCGTAAATCAAAATAATATATCACTGTAATTCATCCCTGTGATCCTTTAACTGTCATAATACATAATTTATCTTAACTATAATTAAATTTTAGGAACAAGGAGTGGATAGTGAATATGGGAAGGTGAGGGTATTGTAATGTGTGAAAAGTGAAATAATGGTAGGGAAAAGAGCAAATATTGTTCGTAAAATCAATTAAGTAATCCATAAAACATTTATGTATTCAATGCAAGCGATCCAATCACCAATTAAACCATTACTGTGACCAAATAAACAATTACTGTGTGTTAAACATTGTTCACTGTCCCACATCCAATTTCTTTAAAATTTTGAATTAATACAGTGTATAATCATACTCAGAATCATCATGCCTTTCACCCATCTTGTTAAAAAAAATCTATTTCTTTTTGTTTCCTTCTCTTTTATATTTAAAACAAAATCCCAAGGAACACATAGTCATATTGCTTCAACTCTGTTCAACATATAAAAATATCAAACATTTCCCATAATTTGTAAATCCCCAAATCAAACATAGACACATGTCTTTCCTGAGTTGAAAAGACTCTTAAAACATGCCCGATTCCATTCCTTTGAAAATATTAACAATTAAATTTGCAATGAAACCATACTATAAAAACCCGTGCTTCAACTATGATGGTGAAATAAAACAAAATGATGCATGATGTCTCCATAACCATACATAGTAACAACGAAGTCTCAGCCATCAATTTTCCAATTTGTAATGGTCTTGATCGGGACAAACTAAACACACAACAACCACCAACTTCAATTGATACAATGTTGTAGAAACACATAGACCAACACATAATGAAAAGAGGCATCCCTGTGACTTTATGTTACCATTTAATCCCAATCAACCAATTCAATCAAAAAACGAGTTGGGTTATTGATTTAACTGTCACAACAAAAAGAGGCAGCGACTGTATACCAATCCTCATTTATAAAATTTCAACTTTCCAACAACCCAATCAAACAGAGACAAGACAATTATCAAATCTACTTTCAAAACCACTTAACCAATTTATAACAGTCAACAAGATACCTGACAATAATGTGACTGGTTAGGGTTATCCAAATCAAGCTCTGTAACCATGAGCACAAGAATTAATCAAGGGTTCACTCGATCACCAAACATAGAGATACTAGAGGTCAACCACATCGATAGTAGGTGGGAAACCTTGGAAACAAGCACGGTGGAACCATGAGCCTTTATAACTCTTAACTTGTAAAATAGTGTGACAGTTCAACACTAGGTAGGGTAGGCAATGATACAAAGGAGTAGATATTTCTCACTAGAGAGTAACCAATACCAAGAACGCGCAGAGGAATAACCCTCATATTTTTCCCAATAGTTGAACCAACTTATAACAATGCTGATGGAGATGTAGACCCCAGGTATTACCAATAACCCTAAAGCATACTTCTTGGCATAATGGCCACCCCATAACCAACTGTGTTGATTCCAATACCACAAAACAAGCCCATGACTAGGTAAAAAACCCAAGAACATGACTCTGGAGGATACACAGTGACCAAAAGGAGCTCGAAACATACACAACAATGCCATAACAAATGAATACAATTGGGTATGGTTACCATTAATTGTGAGGAGGCAGCCAACAATGCTAAACAGAGCGAAACCCTCCAACAAAACACCCATAACTACTTTAAAACAACAATGATCCATCACAGTTTCCAACACACAGAACAACCAGTGAAATCACAACTTCAACCATCAATTTTTCAATTTGCAAACGAATAACCACACAGTAATTCCATAGAAAACACCTATGCATTTACACAATTTTCAATCTCAGGAAAACACAAGCCAACACATTACCAAGCTAAAATTCATTTCATACACAAAGTGAATTCATGGATTCACGAAAAGAACCATACATGTAACCAATGTCTTTAAACATGCGAGTTGGTTGAGCAGTTCCTTCCATGCCTAAATCTCGGAGCTTAACCACAGCAAAACCAAATGACAATAACCATGCTAGGGTGACGACCCAGTTGGAGAAGTATGGAGTGACATGCATTTATTGCATGTCGCTTCCATCCTCCAATCCATTCAATTTCATAGTACACATTAGCCAGCCAAAAAAATACCATTAATCTCATGTCATTAATTCCATGCATCGAAACTTGCACATATCACTTGCCAATTGAACCATTGTCAAAACCATACTATAACATATATCAAATGTGCCCAATATAACTCAAACATACTTCGTATAGCCACTAACATTGCTAGTTAGGACTAACACTAATTTTCTTTTATTTCATTTGCACATAGTATAACATAGTATAGTATAGCTCCCTTTCTTGGATTTTTTCTTTATAAGTCTCTTTCCATTGCTCTTGTTTCATGTTGTTACTAACATGTATCTTGTGCAGGTGTGACAGGTAATGAACCATGGCGACAATATCAAATATAACAACAGTTAATATAAACCCTTCATAACATGGAATTTAGAGCTTAGAATAACAAAATCAACACGTAAAATGCATTATCCATCTGCCATTATGTCGCAAACAAAACCAATACTTCATCATCAATCATGTAGAACCATGTAAGCAACATCGAAACAACAACATAAAAAGTGTGATAAGACTATCTACTACTAGTATTATATATCATTAGCATAGTTTAAATAATAGGCTTTAACAATACTTTGCAGGTGAAATCCTCGTTGCAATTTTAATCGTCAACACTCACTTGAATTACAAAATCACGAGAAAGGACCAATTCTCCTTATCCTTCTCCTCATCATTCAAATTACAAAAGTGTGGAAAAGGGCTAGTGCTCCTTCTCCTCCTCCAAACAATTAGTAGTGTGAGAAATGGCTAATGCTCCTTATCCTTCTCCTCATCACTATAATTACAAAAGTGTGAGAAAGGGCCAGTGCTCCCTCTCCTCCCAAAGATTAATAAAGTATGAGAATCAGCTTGTGCTCTTTCTCTTCCTCCCAAATATTAATGATGTGTGGGAAAGGGCCAATGCTCCTTCTCCTCATCATTCAAATTACAAAAATGTGAGAAAGGTCCCATGCTCCATCAAATCCTCACTTGAACGAAAAAATTGTGAGAAAGGGACAATGTTCCTTATCCTTCTCCTCCTTCTCATCACTCAAATTAAAAAAGTGTGAGTAAGGGTCCATGCTACATCTCCTCCTCACTTGAATGACAAAAGTGTGAGAAAGGGACAATGATTCTTATCCTTCTCCTCATCACTCAAATTACAAAAGTATGAGAGTTCTCCTTCCCCTATCCACTAAAATAATAGTTCTCCTTCTCTTCTTCGCGAAAATTAATACAATGTGAAAAGGGATAGTTCTCCTTCCCCTATCCACTCAAATAATAGAAGTGTGAGAAAGGGCCCATGCTCCTTCTCCTTCTCTCTCAAATAACAAAAGTGTGAGAAAGTACCTATGATCCTTCTCCTCCTCTTTCAAATGGAATAAGTGTGAGAAAGGGACATTTCTCCTTCTCTGTCTCCTCATCAATATAATTAAAAAAGTGTGAGAAAGGGCCAATGTTTCTTCTCCTCCTCTCAAAAATTACTAAAGTATGAGAAAGGGATAGTCCTCCTTCTCTTCCTACTGAAAATTACTAAACTGTGAGACATGGTTAGTGCTCCTTCTCCTGCTCACTCAAATTACAAAAGTGTGAGAAAGGGACCATTCTCCTTCTCCTCCTTTTTTCAAATGGAATAAATGTGAGAAAGGGATAGTGCTCCTTCTCCTTCTCCTCATCATTCTAATTACAAAAGTGTGATAAATGGCCCATTCTCTTTCACCTCCTCATTCAAATGAAAGAAGTGTGAGAAAGGACCAATGCTCCTTCTCATTCTCCTCATCACTCTAATTACAAAAGTGTGAGAAAGGGCCAGTGCTCATTCTACTCCACAATTGAATGACACAAGTATGAGAAAGGGTCAATGATCCTCCTCCCCTTTCTCAAAATTACAAAATTGTGAGAATATGAAGCCCCTCTTCCTCCTCATCATTGTGATTACAATAGTGTGATAAAAGGTCAATACTCCCTATGCTCCCAACATTTACTAAATTAATAGAAAAGGATTATTCTCCTTTTCTTCCTCCCAAATAGTAATAAGGTGTGAGAAAGGGAAAATGATCCTTCTCCTCCTCACTCAAAGAAAAAAAATGTGAGAAAGGGATCTCGCTCCATATTCTCATCACTCAAATGAAAAAAGTGTGAGAAGTGACCATTGCTTCTTCTCCTCCTTCTCATCACTCTAATTAGAAAAGTGTGATAAAGAGCCAATGTTGCTTATCCTCCTCCCAAAAATTACTAGAGTATGAGAAGGAATAGTTCTCCTTATTTTCCTCCCAAAAATTACTTAAGTGGGAGAAAGGGCCAATGCTCTTTCTCCTACTCACACAAATTGCAAAAGTGTGAAAAAGGGCCTAGTCTCCTTTTCCTCCTCAAAATATGAAAAAAAGTGTGAGAAAAT
>JASDQU011026999.1:0-31829 GCA_032191745.1 Picea mariana | reverse complement strand
AGGGGGTAGAGAGAGAGAGAGGAGAGAGAGATGTAGAGAGAGGGAGGGACAAGAATATAGAGGGAGACGTTGTTTTAGTAGGAACATGCACACATTCATGTTATTAATAACACATATGCATTAGGAACATGCACATGCCTTCATATTCCTAATAATGTGTGTGCTTTGGGAACTTATGCACGTTCATAAAGAATACACAAATTCTTTTTATTTTAAATTCTTTTAGCCTAAACATGTGTTTCTCAAGAACATATGCACATTACTAAGCATGTATGCTCTTTCTCAAGAACGTGCCTGCGTTCATAAAAAATCCAAGTTGGCAAGAATTTGTGGTGGTTCGGTGAGTATCGAGGCTGTAAGATTAATAATGTGTGTGACTGTAGGAGTACGAATGTGTGTGTTCCTCATGCATTATTAATCCTATAGCCCCAGTACTCACTGAATCACCACACACAATTTCCAACTAATAGTTTTTATGAACACATGTGCATTCTTGAGTAAGAGCATGTATGTGCTTAGTAACACATACTCATTGCTAAGAAACATGTGTTTAGGCTCGAAAAAAAATGAGGTTGTAGGATTAACAATGGGTGTGTCTTCCTAGGGGTGTGCATTCTTAATCCTAATGTATTGGTCCTCATGGAACCACTACACATTCTTGCCAGCTCATAATTTTTATGAAAGCATGCATGTTCTTGAGGAAGATCATGCACTTCCTTAGTAACGTGCACACATTTGTGAGAAACATGTGTTTAGGCCCGTCATAAATCATGAGCACATTCTTTTCATTTCAGATTTGTTTTGCACCTAAGCACATGTTTCTTAGGTTCTTAGGAATACATGCCATGTCATTGATCAAGTGCATTCTCTTTCTCAACAATGAATCTGTTCCTTCTCACTCCATTACCACTTTTTTAGAATTATGGTTAACATTCAACCTTGTCTTATGAGTTTGTTTGTCAAGAGTGAAACTAGCTGTGAAAAATACATATGAAATAGAGTTCATCTACTATGGTTTGAAATAACAACTCCAAAATAAGCTATATAAAACTAAAATGTTCATTCAAAAATAAAAAAATAAACTAAATTATAATATTGTTTTTTTAACGTGGATTTGAATTTGCGATACTGAATAGAAAAATTGAAAGGCAAATATATTTTCCTAATCATTAGGCTTACTCAACCTATAAATCACTAGAAACAGAAAATTGAAACTATTTTTTATTGATGAGTGTTGATTGGAGTTATTACACAACATACACATTGAACGTATCGTCCTTATTTCAAAAGGTTCGAGTTGTCATCACCCTAATCCATTATTGGGCCGGCCTGGAAATATTTACTTTGTCCTCAAATTGAAGTAGAAGCATTGTCCTCCATCAATTTGATAGCCTCTTTCAGACCCACCACCAGCTCACTCAGATTGGGCCTAGAAGACAATTCTGCATGAACACGTCTAATTGCTACATTGACAGCACGAGTGATGTATTCCATGTAATAATTTCCTTCCAACCTTTTATCTATGATTTCTGCCAATAGGCTGGGGGAATTTCCAGCTCTCTCTAGATATGATGTGTTGGTACTTGGTTATGGACGTATGTGAAGAATCAAGGAAGAAAAGGAAAATGAAAACTTTGTGGAAGAGACAGTGACTGTTATTGGGTCGAAGTGAACAAAAGAGAATAAAAGATGGAGTGAAGCCCGAGAAAGAAAGTCATTGGACGAGGAGATCAAGGATGATAGATAATAAAGGAAGAAGTATCATGGAAAACTCAGCAAGTAGAAAAATCCATCGATGGATGCTTTGGAGCACCGTGCAAGAAGAAAGGAAATAAAGGCTGGCAAAGCCATGAAAATATGGGTCAAGTTGACCTAAGGTTTTAGAAACCTAGGGTTTTGGTATCTAGGGTTTTGGAAACCTAGGTTTTTCCCTAAGGCTATGGATGAGCTATTGTAATGTATAAATGAAGGTCTAAAGGACCTGGGTCGGGGTGGTACTTTTGGGTTGGTATGATATTGTTGTTGATCTAGTTGTATTGTTGATGTAAGTAAGTATTGTATTGAGAGGGAGAAGTGCTAAGAGTGAGAGTATTCTGGTATTGCAAGAATATTCAACTGGGTGCAAATATAAACCCTGCAGTTGGGTGTGCAGGGAGGGGAGAGGAAGAGAGGAGAGGAGAAGAGATCTGCTAGCTAAGAGTGCAGATAAGAACTGTATGCTTTACCTTAATTTATTATAGCACAGTTTTGTGGATGTAGCCCTAGAGAGAGGGTGAACCACATATATTTTGTGTTGTGTGTGATTGATCTTCTATCTCTGTCATTGATATACTATGATTGGATTACTACTTTAGATATGATAAGTAGATGTGTAGAGTATATCTAAGATGATAAGTGATTTATGAATGTTGTTTTGTTCTTATGTTAGATCCACTTGATATTCCCTTCGGTTGTAGACATCTCTATCCTACAACCCCTTCATAACTGCTTCGAGTGAGACTGCATCTTCTTCACAGGTGTTTCTGAAAGGGCCAGTAGTTAGGGCTTGTTGGTGTGCTCTTGGAGATGAACCCTAGGTCTGCCCCTGTGCCAACAAATGGTTCCATTGCTGGGAATGGAATCTTCTTAAGAGAATGTCAAGGTGGTTTCCATCGAAGACAAAGATTCAAAACTGGATGGAATATCAAGAAAAGGACTTCGCTAAAGGCCAGAAGAAGAACCGTAATCTTAGCTCAGAAGATTGGCTGGAGAAATATATCTGTACTGATATAAATGAAATTTTCTTTGGAGGAATCCATCAGGAGCTATATGAGTGGTTGGCTAGACTAGCGGACACCCATTTTGAGATCTGATCTAGACCTCCTATGCTTTGGACGTCGAAGCTGATCAAGAAGGTTTAAGGAGTTGATAATGTTGTATCACGAGCAGTAGATCACTAGTTCGATAGCAACATTGGAGGGTACATCACAGAGTTCATTGTTAACAGAGTAGAATCATACAACCAAGGACAAAGATATTTATTTAAGTGACCTAGAGGGAAATTTTTTCATTTTCTAAAGATGAGAATCAAGATGGTATTGGATGAGAATAACATATTGAAGACACAATAGATTGGTCGAATCAAGAAAGGCTAATGTTCAAGAATTACGACATCGACAATGACACAGAAGATGGACATACGCACAGTGGGTGAGTGTTCCAAGAATTTCACCTTGCAAACATGTTTAAGTAGAACTACAGGGAGGAGGGTTTCTATAGTGTAGAAGAGGTAGAATAGACAGACAAAGAACATTCAGAACCCGCTACGACAGAGGAAGGAAAATCTGAAGAGCTTCGCTAGAAAGAACCTGAAACTTCAGAAACTGTGCAGACCATTGAAGTAAGTCATGTTATCCCTCCTGTTGATTCAGGAGTATTAAGAAACCAAAGTAATCGAAACCACTAGAGATTCTAAAGCATTGTCAATAGTAGTCCACCACACATTTAGTTAGGAACCCTAGGAATATCTATGGAAGATGAGATGAGGCTTCATATCTTTAGGGGAGATGGATCTGAAGATCCTAACCAGCACTAGTTCTTGTGTGAAACAGTATGGAATATTAAAAATGTCACTAAAAAAGTTGTCAAAAGAACACATTTTAGTACCACTCTAAGGGACTGCGCACTGAGTTGGTACATGAAGCTTGTCCAAAGACTTGCACAACCTAAACCACTGAATTAGATTAAGAATGTGCTGATTGTAGAGTTCAAGAAACCCAAGTCAGAGTCACAATGTATTACAGAGCTGAAAGAGATAAAGAAGAAGGTGTCCGAACCTATTTGGGAGTTCGATCAGAGATTCACAACCTTAGTAGTTCGATTGACTTTTCAGATCCCAGATGAACAGAACAAAGAATGGTTCATTGATGCCCTCTTACCACACATCAGAGTTCCTATGATGCAACAAAAGATTTCTTCATAGGTTGAGGCGTTGGATATCACCATGAAGTTAGAATCAACCCTTATGGGAGAATCCATCTCGGGTATGAGTCAGATCCTAAGTCAGCTAACTAGTTTGTCTCTGCAGGTCAAAGATATGAAGAAAGACAAGGGAAAAGATAAAAGAGAAGACATCTGGTGTGTCAGATGCATATTAGAAGTCCATGGCAAGGAACATTGTCCCATATTCAATGCATACTTGGCTTCTATAGATCTAATCCCTTTGAACAAAGTCACCTTACCTTGGTGCGAGGTATGCAGAAACAGACATCACCCTATTGAGTGATACTACATAAAAAAGTATGTTCAAACATCTACAAATTTGTACTTTACATTATGTAAGTCCATAGGACACGATGATAGGTATTGTAGAGATTACGATATCATGCATGAAATGTCGAGAGACATATATAAGATTCAAGGAAAAGTACAACAAGAAGGAAACACTACGTAGTATAACTCTCTTGGGAGAGGAAACTTCAATCCTTGCGGTGGATTCAGAGGAAGAGGAGGAGGAGGAATGGGTCGAGGCCGAGGAAAGATCATCTATTATAACTACACACAACCAAGACACCTTGCAAGGGATTTTCAGAACCCTTGTACCACTTGCAGGTACTGCAGCTCGTTCGACCATGTTATAGAAGGTTGTCCTGTATTGCTAGTTAAGCTTCAGGAAAGATGAGGACCTCAGCAGAACCCACAAGTGTAACTGATATATGGTGAGCTTCACAGAGGAGACCCTAGATTTGTTGTTATAAGAAGAGGAGTCATTGTCACAGGACATGAAAAAATAACCCAAAGGAATATTACAGCAGACTCAGGAATCATGAAAGATACAAAGAAGACACAAATGTTTGATGCAAAGAAAGAAAGACAAATGTTTGAGGAAGCCATAAATAAATTCATAGGATACTAAGGTTCTTCATGAAACACAAAACCATAATTAAAAGAGTATGGAATGCCTCACGCATTCGATCAGTCTTCTTTGCCAGAAGATAAAAAAGAGGTGAGCAAGCTCATTGAATTTTTGTATACTTGTATTAAGTTGGTTCAAGATGAAGGCATTGTACAAAAATTACAAAATATAATCACACAATATGATCTAGGAAAGATAGAGCCCTTGCTGAATAGGGAAGCACACTAAATTGGTAAGAAGAAAAGGAGAAGTAAAGAATTACATTTGAATGATCAAATGGGAGAGTATGAGATAGACTATGTAGTCCTCGCGTTAGGGTCGAAGGTCAATGTCATGATGATGCAAACTTGGGAACTGATGGGAAAGAGAAAGTTGATCTATTCCCCTATCAGGATTAGGATGGATAACCAACAAGCTATCATTCAATTTGGATTATTGGAGCATGTCCCTGTGGACATTGATGGCGTTAGAACATTTGCGGACTTTGAGTTAATTGAAATAGTTGATGACAGTTTCCCTTACCCTGTGATGTTAGGAATTGATTGGTCCTTCAATAAAACTATTGTTGTTGACTTAAAGAAAAGACGTATGACTTTTGAAAGAGATGGCCTTTGGGTCATTGCACCTTTAGTTCTAGATGAAGGTCAACGGTGCACATAACCTATTAGATAAGAAGACCGCACATATGCACTGGAAAACATATACAAGATAATAGCCAGACAATAGGATTACATTAACCCCATAGCCAATGGAAACTTAAGCTGGTGAAGTGATAACACATTCTCATCAAACTCAGAAGAAACACTGGAGAACTAGAAGAATAAGATGTATGAGGTATCTACAATAACATGTGCTAGATTAACTGGAGAAGTCCACTGGATTGGTACAACCGTAAGTAACTTGCCCACATTTGATGGTCTGAACCCTTTACAAACCTTCTTGTTAGGCTTTGAAGAAAGTGTACCAATACATCAAAGATTATTGGCGATGGACACTGCCTTGAAATCCACACCAACAAGATGGTGGGGGGAACACAAAAGTAACATTACAGATTGGATACAGTGTCGTACGCTGATGACAATGAGGTTCTCAATACAAGTAGAAGGTTGCAAAGTTCGCTACACAGGTTGAAGCTACCCAAAGGACTATTTGCATAGATGTGAGGAATCCTGGAGCAACATCCTTCAAGAGTAGTGGGTGCACAAATTCATCAACACGCTGGACACGACACCTACCAGCTAGTACCTCCAAGTAGAGTTGTGCCTCATCACTACAGATTGGCAAGGTATGACTCATAATTTTATAACTACCTTCTTATTTGAAAGTCAATATCCATCAGTATATCAATAATTACAGATTGTGAGACAGAAAGTATTCGAGGAGGTATCTAGCCTTCCCTTAGAATAGGAAGAGGATGAATGGACTATGCCTCTCCAGAAATTGCAAGGTTGTTACAACATCAATTCTGATGAAGACAATTATACGAGGAAGGTGAACATCACATAAACAGAAGGCCAGAGAGATGTGGAAGGACTGAGAGTTGAGATACCATTTATTGGACAACCGATTAAGATTAAGAAAGTCAATATTGGAACAGAATAGACACCAAAGTTTGCAAATGTTGGGGATTATTGGTATGCTGCTATCATTGATAAAATTACAGAGTTACTGCATGGATATGAGGACTTGTTTCCAACCAAATTCACTGATATGAAGGGAATTAAAGGTCCTATGGGTGAGATGAGGATTCCTTTGAAACCAGATACTAGACCAATCAAACAGAGACCTTACAGACTAAACCCTAAATATAAGGAGAAAGTGAAAATTGAGCTCGACATAATGCTGGAAGTAGTGATTATAGAACCTATCGAAGAGTCAGAGTGGATTAGCCCTATGGTGTTACAAGACAATAAGAAAAGAGAAATTAGGATATGTGTAGATCTTAGGAAGTTGAATGATTCTTGTTTGCATGACCCCTTCCCTACGCCATTCACTGACAAAGTGTTAGATAATGTGGGAGGCCAGGAATTATATTCTTTTACAGATGGATTTTCAGGATACCATCAGATACGAATTGCCAAGGAAGATCACCATAAGACCACATTTGCAACATAATGGGGATCCTACCAATATACAGTGATGTCATTCGAATTGAAGAATGCCCCAACCATTTTTTCTAGGATGGTGGTCGAAGCATTCAAGGAATTTTTGCATAAATTTTTAGAAGCATACTTTGATGATTGGACTGTTTTTAGCTTATTTAAAAATCATATTGAATGTCTAAGGCTAATGTTAGATAAATGCAGGCAATGTCAAATTTATTTAAACTTGAAGAAATGCATTTTATTTTCACCATTTGGAGTTATGTTAGGTCATATTGTATGTAACCAAGGATTGTTGGTAGATCCATCCAAAATTTCCATTATAGTTTATCTACCCCCTCCTAGTTCTGTTAAACAGTTGCGCATTGCATTGGGACACACATGATATTACAAAAAGTTCATTAAGGGATATGCTCAGATTACAACACCCATGGAAAAAATGTTGAAGAAGGATTGTCAGTTTAGTTGGATAGAGGAATGCCAACAGAGCTTCGACACACTGAAACAAAAAATGGTTACTGTGCCCATTTTGGTTTTCCCAGATTGGAACAAGGAATTTCATGTGCATGTCGACGCGTCTTCCATAGATTTAGGAGCTATGTTAGAAAAGCTGGGACAAGGAGATATTGACCACCCATTAGCCTTTTCTAGCAGGAAGCTATCCACTGTTGAGATTAATTACACCATCATTGAGGGAGAAGTGTTAGCCATGGTATATGCATTGCAGAAAGTTTTCCACTAGTTGTTGGGAGGACACTTTAAAATGTTTACTGATCACTCTGCGTTGAAATACCTAGTCAACAAGCCAATGTTGGGAAGAAGGATATGCAGATGGATGTTGTTATTTCAAGAATATGATTTTGAGATCATAGTAAAGCCAGGGAGAATGAACAAAGGTCCTTACCACTTGTCAAGGTTGGAACATGGTGAAGAACCAACCAGTTTGGAGGATACACTATCGGATGCACAACTACTAGCCATTAGAAAGATTGATGACCACTTCGCAGAGATAGTCCAGTTCCTATCAATAGGAATGGCACCTAGTGAGTACACAATTCCTCAGAAGAAACAACTAGTAGTGCGTGCTACAGATTTCTCACTTATAGTCGGACATCTATACATGATGGGATCTTATGAGATATTGAGAAGGTGTGTTATGGAGGCAGAATGACCATTCATCCTTGCAGAATCTCATGAAGGCATCCCAGGAGGACATTATGCAGAAAAATAAATTGTGCAGAAGGTTCCTAGAGTTGGCCTTTGGTAGACTACCTTACACAAAGATGCTAAAGACTATTCCAAAGCCTGCGATGTATGCCAAAGAGTTGGGAAACCATCCAGAAGAGATTAAATTCCATCAAAACCATAACTGACCCCACAAGAATTTGCGAAATGGGCCATTGACTTTGTTGGACCTATAAATCCACCAAGAAAGCGTACAGGATCAAGGTACATAATTACAACAACAAAATACTTGACTAGATGGGTCGAAGCAAGAGCAATCAAGGACTGTAGTGCAACTACAACTGCATGCTTCATATTTGATGACATTATAACTAGGTTTGGATGCCCAAAGATCCTTATGAGTGATCAAGGAACACATTTCATCAATAAGACAGTTGAAGCCCTGACTGTAGAATTTGCAGTCCACCATCAGAAGAGCACACTATACCATCCATAAGCAAATGGGATAGTTGAAGCATTCAAGAATATTCTGGAGATAGCGCTCACGAAGATTTGCAATGTGAACAGAGATGATTGGGATTTAAGAGTACCAACAGTATTATGGGCCTATAGAACCACTTGCAAGAAACTAACAATGCAAACCCCCTTAAAGTTGGTATATGGTATTAAAGTTGTTGTTATAATGGAATATCTGGTACCAAGCCTAAGAATTGTTGCCTTTATAGATATGGATTACCCTCGCGTTGTCCAAGAGAGGCTTGCACAGTTGGTTGAATTGGAAGAAGACAGATTCATTGCAGGATTCCATTAGGATGTTTAGAAGGAAAAAGTGAAGGCCTATCATGATAGGCACATCAAGAAGAAGGCATTCAAACAAGGTGATCTAGTACTGGTATATGACAGTAAGTTCATAAAACATCATGGGAAGTTTAGAACACATTGGCTAGGGCCATACAAGATCATTTATGTTACAGAAGGAGGAGTTGCGCAACTGAAAATGGTGAAGGGAGAATGGAAGGAAGGTTTGGTGAATGGGAGTCGGCTAAAGTTGTACTATGAAAACTAGTTGCCTTGCAACTCTCAATGAAGGCATGCAGAAAAGGGTCTAGGAACCAGGTGCAGTTGAAACTAGGTACCAGACACAGAAAAGACAGTATGCACAAGGGAAAAAGAGGAGGCATCAAGCAGAAAATAGAGGCTGCACTGCGCATTCAGGAATCTGAGTAAAACATGAAGCTCAGATATGAAGTTCCTCAGGATGAGTCACATGTGAGTGTTGGGGGCCTATTGGCCCTTGGTTATGGGAGTATACGAAGAATCAAGGAATAAAAGGAAGATGCGAACTTCGTAGAAGACATAATGGTTGTTATTGGGTTGATGTGAACAAAAGAGAAGAAAAGATGGAGCGAAGCCCGAGAAAGAAATATTTTGGATGAGGAGATTGAGGATGACAGATAAGAAAGGAAGAAGGATCGTGGAAAACTCAACAAGTGGAAAAATCCACCGATGGATGCTTTGGAGCACTGCGCGAGCAGAAAGGAAAGATAGACTGGCGAAGCCCTGAAAATATGGGTCAAGTTCACCTAGGGTCTTAGACACCTAGGGTTTTTGTATCTAGAGTTTTGGACACCTAGGTTATAGCCTAAGGCTGTCAGTGAGCTATTGTAATGTATAAATGAATGTCTAAAGGACCTGGGTCAGGTTGGTACTTTGGGGTTGGTATGATATTGTTGTTGATCTAGTTGTATTGTTGATGTAAGTAAGTATTGTATCGAGAGGGAGAAGTGATAAGAGTGAGATCATTTTGGCATTGCAAGAATCTTTAGCTAGGTGCGAATATCAACCCTACAACTAGGTGTGCAGGGGGAGGAGAGCAAGAGAGGAGAGGAGAAGAGATCTTGTAGCTAAGAGCGCAGATAAGAACTATATGCTTTACATTAATTTATTATAGCACATTTTTCTGGACGTAGCCCTAGAGAGAGGGTGAACCATGTATATTTTGTGTTGTGTGTGATTGATCTTCTGTCTCTGTCATTGATATACTGTGATTGCATTACTTCTTTAGATCTGGTAAGTAGATGTGAAGAGTATATCTAAGATGATAAGTGGTTTATGAATGTTGTTTTGTTCTTGTGTTATATCCACTTGATATTCCCTTCGGTTGTAGACATCTTTGTCCTGCATCCCCCTCATAATTGCTTTGGGTAAGACTACATTTGCTTCGCAGGTGTTGCCGAAAGGGCCAGTAGTTAGGGCTTGTTGGTGTGCTCTTGGATATGAACCATGGATCTTCCCCTATGCCAACATGGTGTCACCTATTGATATAAATATGCCAGTTATTGTTAGGTGGTAGAAGAGTAAGAAACAAAAAATACAAGATATTCTAATGTCAGTTATGTTTCATATTCAGGATTTTGGATCAGATTCATTACATAGCAAATGAGGTTTTCTTCCTCTACCCTTATATCTATGTATTTTCTACCACTTATTACTTCTAGTAAAACCACACCAAAACTATAAGCATCACTTTTATCCCTCAACATTTGTTTGTTATAATTAACACAGTGAGAAAAAAACATAGATATCATATCATAGGTTTCATCTTATTAATTAAAAATGTGTATACAATGTTTATATGAATAGGACGATAGTTAGGCGGACAGTTCAACTGTCAAGCCGTTGCACGAACAATGAACAATATTTTTTAAGTTAACATTAAATAATGAAAGGATTAGTTAACATCCCCCCCTTAATCCGAAGGGACATTTTTCATCCCAAGCATCATTCAAAAATTTTCAAATTTGTATCGACCCAAAGCTTTAGTAAATATGTCCACAGTTTGCTCTCAAGTGTAACAGTGATTGAGATGAGTGGTTTTGATCTGAACATGATGTCTAATTAAATGATATTTGGTGTTGATGTTCTTGGCTCGATCATGAAATTTGGGATTCTTAGCCAATTGAATTGCATAAGTGTTATCAACAAGTAAAGGTGTTGAACTCATTTATTTCTCCTACAAATATTTAAGTATTTTGTGAAGACAAATTATTTCTTTTATGTCTTGAGTTATTGCAACATATTCAGATTCAATTGTAGAATCAACAAGAATAGTTTACTTTCATGATATCCAAGTGATCATTATTGATCCAATAGACATCAAATAAATTGAAGTAGACATATAGATTTAAATGTTTGTAGTTTAATTTCATAAGATGCTCAATTAAGTTTTCATACAAAGCACATGGTGCTNTTATGCTCTTGAACTTTGACAGTAAAAACTTCAGCCTGAGTCATATATACATCTTCTTTCCAGTCTCCATTCAAGAATGCAGTATTAACATCCATATGATGAATTTTCCATCCATTCTGAGTTGCGAAAGAGAACAAACTTCGAATAGTGCCCCATTTTGCAATAGGAGCAAACGTTTCTGTGTAGTTAACACCTTCTTTTTTAGCATATCCTTTTTCTATAAGTCTTGCTTTTTTTTTATCAAGAGAGCCATCCACTTTATATTTTTTCTCATACACCCACTTGCATCCAAAAGGTTTGATTCTAAATGGAGGGTCCACAAACCTCCAAGTTCCATTTTTTATGAGAGAATCATACTCTCTTTGCACTGCAATTTTCCAAGCATTACTAGTTAATTATTCTTGAAAGGAAGCAGGTTCATAAACACCATAAATATTTAATTCACAATCAAAAGAACTATGAAAATTGTTACTTGAGTTTGAAGTAACATCCATGAAAAACTCATCATATTTTCTTGGAAATGTCACGGTCCTTGTTGATCTACGTATTGATTAATGTGATGTTTCCTCAGCTTCAAGAGATGGTTCTTCAAGAGATAATTCAAGGACAAGCTTTGACTCCCTATTGTTATTTAAAATTTATTCTCCCACATTCTATACATTATCTAATGGAGAACCAGAAGAATAAGTTGATGTTGTCGAAAGAAATTTCAAAGATTGATCTAGAACATGAATCTCTCCTTCAAGATTTGTAAGTTTATTATCCCATTCATGATATATTTTTTTAGAGTGAAATTGATCAAGTCGAGCAAGTTGTTTGTCAACGGTGATTTAATCTTTATCAAACTCAAGAAATATAACATCTCTAGAAACAATAATTTTTTTGGTTGCTTTATCATCAAGTCTATAAGATTTTTGAAGTATTAGAATATCCAAGAAAAATGCACTTTTTGTTTCTTGCTCCTAATTTATTTCTCTGTTGTTCAGGAATCAAAGAATAATAGGTGGAACTAAAAAATATTAAATGATTGACAACTAGAAGATGGCCAAGACACATTTCATAAGGAGTTTTATTTTGAAGTGCAACTAGAGGACTTCAATTCTTAATTAAACAACACAAAGGACCACCTCTCCCCAAAACATTAATTTTACATTCTTAAAAAATATCATTGATCTGATCATATTCAACAAAGTTCTATTCATTCGTTTGACAACGCCAATTTGTTGTGGATTAAAAGGAAAAGTGGTTTGATGTTTGATACCATTATTCTGCAAATATTTTTCAAAAACTAAAAATGTATATTCACCACCATTATGAGTTCTAAAAGTTCCAATATTGAGTTGAGTTTCATTTTTAATACATAAATGGAAATTTTTAAATGTTTCAAAAGCTTGTGATTTTTCTTGTAATAGATAAACCCAACATATCCTAGTATATTCATCAATAAACTTCATCATATATTTAATGCCAATTGTGGATGGAACATGCATGGATCCACATAAGTCTTAATGAATAAGACCAAGATTTCTAGAAGCTCGAGACATAGAGTCATGAAAAGGTTGTTTACTGTGTTTGCCTAAAATACATGCATCACATTGAGAAAGTTGTCTCGAAATTGTAGGAAGCCATTTAATTCCTTTATGCTTCATAAGCCTAAGAATATCAAAATTAATGTGACCAAATTGAGCATGACATAACAAACTAGAAGACAAATTACCACTATCCTGAGCCAAATTTTCTAAATTTTGAACATTAATTTAGGTAGGATTTAGTTTTAAAAGATTGTCATTTTCCACTCCAGTCATGACAATCATATTATCATAAGCTCTTCTAATTTCAACGATGCCACCAAACACATGAATTGAATGACATTGTTTTCTTATATGGATAAGAGACATTAAATTTCTTTTTAATTGTGGTAGATAAAGGACATCATGGAGTATATAATCAACATATCCTGGAAACTTAAGTCTAACTGAACCAATTCCATAAGGTTTTAACTCTGACTTATCAACAAAATAAACTACTCCATCAATTTTAGCACTAAATGTCTCAAAGAAATCTTTTCTAAATGACATATGGCATGTGGCTCCAGTATCTAATAACCAAGTGTCATTCCAAGAAGAAAATGAAGTACTAAAAACTTCTTCAATGCCAAGATTGCAATCTGTGACAACATAATGTGAAAATTCAAGAGAATTACCTTTCTATGATGGTTGCTTGTGTTTATCTTGATTTTTCTCTTTCTTACTAGGAATATTCTACCAAGTAATTCTGCAAAAACTAGTTGTATGAAACATTTTTCCACATCTATAGCATTGTATAGATTGATTATCTTTGTTTTGGTGTTGTTGTTAAAAATATTGTCTATCGCCTTTATAATTTTTACGCCCCCTTCCTCTAAACTTATTTCTACCATGACCCTTTATGATATTATTATGTCTAGCGGGATCATTACTAGACTTTTTCCCTTCCTGCACAATACATAGAGTTTCAGAATTGGGAAGTGACTCCTTCTTCCCAAAGGCTTTTTATCTTTCCACAATTTTCTTAACAATTTTATCAAAGGTAGATTGTTTCATTTTTTCACTATCTTGAAGAGATTCAAGATGGTGTGAATAAGTGGGGTAAAGAGCTTCCATAAAAGTTATAAGTTGTAAATCAACTTCCACACCAGTAGCCTTAATATCATGGTAAAGAGATCTAATTTCTGAGGCTAGCTTCATTGGATCATTATCTTTCATCTCTAAATTGAATAAATTCATTATTATTTGAATAATTTCACGTTTAGAATGAGATTCATAAAGATCTATGAGTTTCTTTAAGGCTTGAAATTCAATTTTACAAGAAATCATATGTTTTCTTACCTCTTCACTCAGTGAGGCAAAAATCAAAGAATAAGCCTTTTTGTCATTTCTCTTCTAGATAGGAAGTTCCTTGGAATTTGTAGGCTCCTCTGGATCACTTTCACATGAGTTATCATCTAGGCTATCATCTGAGTTCTCATCAATATTTTCACAAATACCATCCCACAAATCGTTAAAAATAAAAGTATGCTTGATTTTTTTGAACCACTCCTGATAATTTTCTCTCTGAGAAAGCACAAATCTCACTATCGAGATTAATGAATGCATTTTAAAGAATTATGTTCTCAGAAAAAAAAAAAAAAAAAAAAAAANTCCAACACTTTGCAGCAGTTTGGACATGCAATGGTTCTTGGCCTCTTCAGTCAGCCTCTGCAATAGATTCATTCCACATATCATGCTCCCAATATATTTTTATTAACAACTCTCTAGGTGTCAGTCCCTGAGCGCGATTTTATTAACATAAAGATCCTTTACCTCCTTGGACGTGATGTCAGACTGGATAATGAACTTCCAATGATCCTCCAATGATACACGAGCTAAATTGGACATAGATACAATAAGGAAACACCTCTCTTCCAACAAGAGAAACAATGCCTCTCTTCCACACCAAGTGCTCAACTCCACATAGGTGATCCTCATAGATGCACACGCAGAACCTCCATGCAAATTTTGTAACAACCCCAACGTTACTACTACAACTGAAGAATAAAGTTCGATTTTTTTATTTTTATTTTTATTTTTTTCAAGGAGACAACAACGATTATGACTAGACAACATACCTGACAGTGAGCACCACTCCCGCCGAACAATAAACAGGAAACTATCACCCCACGCACTGGCACAAGAGTACTTGGGTGAAACATGCATAGGAGAACAAGGAGAAATGACTAACTAACCGATGCAATCATGACCATGCCTACAATCTAAGGAAAACATCCCCCTCCTGACACGATGACCTTGATGACAAATTACTAGAACCTCAAGGAGCGCAGACCAAATGCATGAAGGCGTTACAAATCAAGCACTAACAACAATTCACAATGATAAAAAACACTAACATGGGAAGCACAAACTCCGACCAAGTTGTCAGTTTCCTCTATTCATAGGGCGCACAATAAACCCCTCACCAAGAATCATGCCATCGCCAGGCGATAGGCGTGACAATGACTAAGGAACAGCACGACGCAACTAGAACAACTCCCAGAAGGATTCAACGCACTACAAGACCCAACCGAATGTCAGCATACAAGAAGACTATGCCCCAGGCACCCAATCAGTCAAGTCCACACAAAAAAATGGAAAAAAACTTCCACATCAACCCAACATCACATTAAATCCTTGGTGCAACCATTCTTTTTCCAAATGCCTCAATTAAATGAAGCGATTAACTGTCGATGAAGTAATCTCTCGAGAATCTAGTTAATACATTCCTATGCAAACTGCTTCCCTCAACAAGGTAAAAATAAATTGACCTTTGACTTAACCAGGACATCCTATCCAAGGCGATTCCCTTAAGACTCAAATCCATCTACATAACTTCGTTTACCCAAATGGAACCACCATTAAAGGGAAACAAAATATCGAACAACAAAACCCTTGAAATGCAACAAATGCACAATTAAATCAACCTTTAATAAAGGTAACTAAGACCTTCAACACAGCGTGAAGGACAAATACATGTTGTAATAGTTAGCTAAAATTTTTAAACGCCTACAATCCAAAAAGGAAAAAGATATTTGAATTAGTGTAATCTGCAACCCTTCTATAATTAATAATATATGTGAAAAGCAGGTTGTGGCAAGTAGTTTTTTTGTGTTTAATATAAGAGGGAAATTCAAAAAACAATAGGTAAATCGTTTAATGCTTTTGTATTAAACCTTCACCTCCAAATTCTCAATATATCCCAATGGTTTCAAAAATTCTACCAAGATCCAGACTTGAACATTAAAGGACTCAGAAACCCCAATGCATCACGAGTGCTAAGTTGATGACTACATCTGGGCGTTTTTAAGTTGAGGTGAAGGTACAACCAGTTAAAGGTCAATGCAGGTTTAGAAATGGGTAGAGTCCTTGTAGCATTATCAAACTTGCCAAGGTGTAACAAGAAAAGAGGATAAGAAGGTGGTTTACTCAAAAAAGGGGCCCAATAATTTACTAACAACCATCGAAGAATTAGCAACCGTTCAAGGGAAATCAATTTAAATGTTGGGTGAATGCTACTGCCATCTGTCAAGCATGAAATACCCATGAACTACCCATAAGCATGAGGATTTCGTTGGCATAAACTACACCTTTCCATTCACATTGCCTCTCTTTTAACCAGAGACATCATGACACTAAAATAAGAAGCAACATTATAAGTAAAATAGCAATACCATTAACTTAGCAAGGAAAAATGATGACACTAACAGTCACTGGATAAAGGCGAAGTGGAAGACGTATAGTAAGCAAAGTCGAGCCATTTGCTAATGAAAATCACAATCAAGGGGGTGATTTCACAATCCGATTAAGTGAGGTCTAAAGGGAAAATGCTGACTGCAAGAATATATGATTGATCGTTGTTGACACTTATTAAAATAGCAGTAAAACTTTGTTCTCAATATATAATCAAATCAGACAAGTTCTCAGTCAAGAAGTAGGTAAAATAAAATAAAATAAACAATTTTGAAAGGTTTGATCACAGTCTCCAATATGAAAGGAAAATAAACGAGGATGTCATACAATCAATTACTGCCAATAAATGATTCCAATTCACAGTCACGATTATTATTATTATTTTTAAAAACACCTTCATCCAAGTGGACAGCACCGAGATTTCTCCATTCAAGAGCTGGGAACTGTCAATGAAATTGCAGAGGATAAAATATAAACAATACTCAGAGGGTAACTATTCTAAAGAAAATCAATCAAGGCAGAAAAATTCAGTCACAAGAAGCGTAAGACCAATTGCTCAGCCATGAACCAATCAATGTAGAAAATTCCATCACAAAAAGCACAATGACCATCAATCAACCATGAGAAATCAACAGGGGTAGATGACTGGGCAAAAAAATCCATCACTCATCATCCAGGCACAAAAAAGCAGGGCATTTAGATCCATAGCTCTATTAACACTAAAGTGACGACAGTAGACCAGGCTCCTGGCTGACTTCTCAAGCATGGCCTGATGAGTTAGGGACGCAGGAAAAAAATATAAACTGCAAATGATGACAAATCAATAAAACCATATGATGGTCATGACATGTAGGGATCGAAAGCAAAGGGAATCAATCCACAGCGATCTTAAGTCTACGGGGAAAATCAGTCATCAATTAAAATGCTAAGTCAATCATTTTCCTTACCCAATTAAACATACAGACTAAAAGCGTAAAGTATACTAATAATTTACCATGCAAAAATAAGGAAGCATACCATATCCCAAATAGCCCACACTGAGTTGCTTTCCTGTGCACTCAATGTAGCTCCCACTTGTCGATTGATGATACCTCATTGATACCTCCTAGCCAAAACTAGGGGTACTATTCTTCCCCCTTATTCTCCTGAGCCGCAAAGGGGCCATGCGCACTAATGGGAGAACAACTAGCTCCCATCTGACCTTGCAAGGCCACGCTACCACTCCTCACCGAGCTGGGTATCCCAACTCCCACAAGATAAGTCAGTCAAGTCTAAAATTATGCAACGTAACATTACACATCATAGAAGAGATCCATCGTCCTTCTCCTCCCTCCATTATATAAAGTTTTGAGGTCCTTTAATTTCCCAAATTCCCATTTAATTTATTTTTCAAAAATTTAATTCATAAAATTCTTCCCATACATGTGTCACCCATCCCCTTCATTGCACCATAAATTAATTTCATTAATTAATTAATTACTCGTAATTCCCCCATCCAATTAAAATCACTCTTAGAATCACTCCTAGGTGTCCCCATATTCCCTTACAAGTTTTAATGACTTTGCCCCTTACTAATTTAGTAGTTGAGTTTAATTTAGAAAGTTCTTAAATGCTAGATACCTTACTAAGTTAGCCTCTCTTCTTTTTCCCTTGTGTTTCCCCTTTATTTTTATGTTATGCTTCTCTTCCTAGTTTCCTAATAATTCCCTCTTTCCCTTTTTATTTAAAACTCAAATTGGCAGGTCTAGAAAATTAACCCTTTTTCCCCTTTTCCTTTTTTAATAAATAAAATTTGATTAGCCTAAGTAATAAAACAATTATTTCCCCCTTTTAAAATTTTATCCCCCAAAAGATTATTTATAAATTAAAGAATTACTTACCCCCTTCTCGACACATGATTATTATGATTATGATTATTATTTATTTATTTTTATTTTTATTTTTACATCAATATTTTTCTTTTACCGCAAGTTTCACCTAGACCTAGATTTTAATTTTCAAGACTCGGTGATGTTTTATTATGGAAATTGTTTTAAATTTTTCTTATCATGTTATTCATCCTAAGGCCATATCAGTTCCTCTATTTATTAATTAACAACACGACGTGCCCTTTAGGATGCACTAGGTGCTCAAAGGGTTCCACTCGCCTCATTATGTTTCCCTTGCGCGACGTGCCCTTCAGGATGCACTACGTGCTCCAAGGGTGCCACTCACTTATTTCCATTATTCTTGCACGACGTGCCCGTCAGGACGCACACCATGCTCCAAGGCTACCACTCGCCTCTTGACTGACTCGGTAGACATCAAAACCCCTGGAGTCAATACTTCGCGAGGTGATCTTGTGGGAGACTAAAGGCCTCAAAGGAATAAGGCCCCTACCTTATTGTGCGCCTCTTAGAAGTATCGTGAGTGACTATCGCAGTATGCCCTCACTGCATTGTGGACCTTCTCGAACTAGGTAGACATTAACCTACAGTTCAAGCCATAAAGGGAGTGCTAGTAGGCTATGGCAGGGCTGCTATCCACACCTCTCCCTCAATGTCTCTAGTAGTCGTGTGTGATCCCTCTACTCCACATGTGAGTCTGGTAAACAAGTTATCATCAGCCTTCATCATCAACAAATCATGTCAGAAATATATCCACAATCATATCATCTAATCATATGCACAAATGTCAAATATACAACAATCAAATCCCAATAGTCCACTCCCTGACTTGATCGGGAGTCCAAGGGGTTCCATCGATGCCTTTGCATCTTCAAGATCCAAAATCCTGCACACTAGGAAAACCTAGTCAATAGAACCTGTTTGTGTCCATACAACAAAGTAACATGTCATCAATCCATAATGCCTCATAATCATAATGTAATTCCCAAAAGTATAATAATCTGGATCACTTGCGAGAAAGTTCCCTCAAAGAATAAGTTCGCTCAGTGTGCGCAAGAGCAAGATGTTACATACACCCCCTCTTGGTCTAAACTTCATCCTGAAGTTTCACAGTATATAAGTGCCAAAATAATGTGTATCATAATATCATAAGTCTATCTATCAAACAAAAATGGAAATTGATGGCGCATATCATATGCATCCTCCCAGGTCGCTGAGTGAAGACTATAGTTGTCCCACTGGACCTTGATCTGATCTATTGTTCGACACCGTAGCTGTCGAATGCGATGATCCAGGATGAGGATCGACTCAGCCATGAGTGCACCCTCATATGACACCTACCAGGTGCTCAAGTCAAAACATGTGTAGGATCACTATTCATAATGTCTCAAACAGAGACATGAAATACATTGCGCATACTCCTCAATAATCAAGCAAGGATACTCATTAGGCCATGATCCTCTCTTTTCCACAATATTGTAGGAGATAGTTTATCCCCTTTTCCAAACTTGATCTAAATCTTATGTGGTCTCCGCCACAAAAATATTTGATTGCCACATCATAACTATGGTCAACATGATGCACATCCACATAACTCTTTCTGATCCTGTGCTTCCTTGATCCCTTGTCTTATAGTTTGCACTTAATCTTCCAATTCTTGGATCACTTATGATCCCACCAGGACCATATCCTTAAGCCGATCCCAACCCAAAGGAGTGTGACACGGTCGCCCAGAAAGAAGCTCGAAAGGTGCCATCTTAATGGCGCTTTGGCAACTGTTGTTATAAGAAAATTCTACCAGTGGCAAGAATTCCTCCCAATGCTTCTGTTGGTCCATCACGTACATACGCAACATGTCTTCCAAGTTCTGGTTCGTTCATTCGTCCTTTTTGTTAGTCTCTAGGTGATATGCAGTACTGAAGTTAAGTTGGGTTCCCAAGGCCTCTTCGAAACTAGTCCAAAATCGTGTAGTAAACACCGATCCTTGATCAGATATAATACTCTTAAGCATGCCATACAACCTCACAATCTCACTGATGAAAACTCTAGCTATGTCAGGTGCCTAATATATCGTATGCGTGGGAATAAAATGAGAACTCTTCATCAAAGTGTCGACTACTACGAAAATCGAGTCATGCCTCCTTGCCTTCAGTGGCAATCCAACAATAAAATCCATTGAAATAACCTCCCATTTCGATTTTGGAATAGCATGTGGCTATAGTAACCGTGTTGGATGTCTATGTTCGGCCTTTACCTGCTGACATTCTAGACATTTGGCCACATAGTTGACTATGTCTTCCTTCATTCTTTTCTAGAAGAATAAGGGTTTAAGGTCTGCCCTCATCTTCGTGACTCCCGGGTGAGCCATTTACACTTCTCTATGAGCCTCGTTTAGGATCAACCTCCTCAACTCGTCGTTCAGTGGTACATAGATCCAATTTTTGAACTCTGATAATCCATCGTTCTCAATGTAAATCCTTCAAATCTTGGTACCCTCATTGTGTTTTGTCCAATAAAATCCTCGACCTCTTCGTACCAGTCATTGTCGCACTGTAAAGTTAGAATATTTTCATGTAGATTCATTTAAAGATGCAACACCGAAAAGATGTGTGGTCTCCAACTCAATGTATTTCCACTCGGTTCATTGTTCCTTTTATGTAAGAAATCTCAAAATCATACTCACTAAGTAGTTCCGACCAACATCATTGTCACGCATCCAGGTCACCTTGCATAAAGATGTGTTGTAGTCCACAGTGGTTTGTCTTAGTTAAAAAAATTTATCCAACTAGTTAGTGTCTCCTAACCTTCAAGGCGTAAAAAGTGACTAACAACTCCAAATCATGCGTCCCATAGCTCTCCTCATGCCTTCTCAGTTTCCTCGAGATGTAGGCGATCACTCGACTATCTTGCATCAAGACTCCTCCTCAGCCTTCCTTGGATGCGTTAGTGCATAACAAGAAATTCGCATCCATGTCAGAGACCTTTAGTATGGGTGATATTGTCAACATCTCCTTGAGCCTCCAAACTTCTTCCGTGCATTTCTCGATCCAAGCAAACTTCTTGTTCTTCTTCAATAATTTCGTTATCAGATTTGCTATCTTCGAAAATCCCTCGATGAACCATCGATAGTATCCTGCTAAACCCATGAAGCTACACACTTCTGAGACATTTGTCGGTGCAAGCCATTCCATAATAGCCTCAGCCTTTGCTAGATTCATGATGATACCTTCTCTAGAGATGACATGCCCTAAGTAGTGAATCTTCAATTGATAAAACGATCATTTGGATAACTTCTCAAACAATTTGTGCTCTCCTAGACACTGTAGTACCAAGCACAAGTAATCTTCATTATCCTCCTTTGTCCGAGAGTAACTAAATATTGCTAATAAATACTTGGATGAACTTGTCCAAGTACTCGTGGAACACCCCATTCATCAAATTCTTACCTTTGTCAGTCCAAATGGTAAAAAAGTAAACTCGTAATGCCCAAACCTCGTCTTAAAGGCGGTCTTAGGGACGTCATCCTCCTTAATCTGTAACTAGTTATATCTTGATCGCAAATCAATCTTTGAGAACACCATCGCACCCTTCATCTGATCGAACAGATCATCAATCCTTGGAAACAAATATTGATTCTTGATCGTTGCCTTGTTCACTTGACGGTAGTCAATGCAGAGACTCCATCACCCATCCTTCTTTCATATGAAAATAACAGGCGCACCCCATGGTGACACACTTGGACGTATCAGTCCCAGGTCCAACAATTATTTTAGTTGCATTCTCAACTCCTATAACTACGGGGTCGACATATGATAAGGCATTCTATTTATCAGTTCGGTCCCCGGTTTCAAGTCTATGGTAAAACTCAAATTCCCTCTCCGGCAACATTCCAGGTAACTCTTCTAGAAGACATCTGCAAACTCTCTTACCATTGGAAGGTGTTCTAGACCTTCCGCTACTCCCTCTTATTTTAAAACAAGGGTCACATAAAGATTACATCCCTTGCGCATGCTCTTTCGTAGTTGCAAGGAAGAGATGAACCTCAGGGAAAATCCCTGGTTCCGTCCTACAATCACGTGTGTTTATCCCTCATCATCAATCAAGATCAATTGTTTCATCTTACAGTTAAGTATCGCCTCATGCAATTCCAACCAGTCCATACTGATCACAACGTTATAAGATCCTAAGATCATGATGTACAAGTTGGCCCTAGTGACAAACTCTCCCAGGTTAAGGTACAACCCATAACTTTTCCTCCAACCTTCTGTTTGGCTCCCGAAGCCATCTCCACAAAGCTAAAATCATCATGTTCGACTTCCTTTACCTTAATCCATTTTAGCGTTGTACCAGAGATGAAACTCTCAGTAGCACCGAGATCTATCAATGCTAAGGATCTGGTCAGTGAGGATACCTGACGTCTCGAGCATAGTCGAATTGTGCTCTACCTAGCGGCTATTCACCGCTGCAAGAATCTGATGGGCCTTGCCCAAAAATCCCATGGTAGTGGGTCCAACCGATCCAGACACTCCAGCCCTTTCCTCTTGGTAGTAATGTTGGTAATGTGGCTCCCCACAATCCAACACACCTTCTTCAGTCTAGTAATCCTGGTAGCCAAAGTAGAAGCTTAATTCCAATGCTAGGTCCAACAAAAACTTGTTGAGATTAAGTTTCATGGTAAGGGTGTGGAGCATACCAAATCAGCTCTAAAAACAGGCCTCGTACAAAGGCACCGTACGATCGTCCTGTCGTGAGGTGTTTGAATTTTTTGAGTGGACGCTCAATGAGTTCCTCAGAATATACCTGTCAGGGAACCATTTCTTGAACCGTTCCCATGACATGTCTTTGACGACCATTGTTAAAAGTGGTCAGAGCGTCTTCCACTATAGAAGAACGCTCCCCTTTAGTTCAAAGACCACCCTTCAGAACTTCAGGCTGGAGGTCATAATCACGAAGTGTGAAGCACAACGCCCTTCTCTACAACCATGCCTCGACAACACAACTATCTGCGACACTCATGGACTTGAGAACTGAACTCTCTTGAGTTCTCAGTGGATGCTAACTGTACTATCTAGGTCGTGTCGTGGACCCTCAGGGGTACAAGTGCCCTCTTCTCCTCTCAATACCGATGGTGAATCAAGGCCCTTTGACACACTTGGAAGGGCCTTGTTAGACCATTATCATACCTTACAATAGACGAATCCCTCCCAAGGATTTTCCCTTCCCATTGGGGGTTCGACTCCGAGGGTGTGGAAATCTGTAGGTATCGCACCTCCTTCCATGAAACCACATTGCGAACCTCCGAGGTGGCCTATAAACGAGATCACCAGATGAACTCGTTAAATTTTTAAGAAGCACTAGGCTAATACTCAAAGGTTTATTACAGTGGAAAGCATGACGATCCATATTCGCAGGGTTGAACCCACTCTGATACCATATGTAACAACCCCAACGTTACGACTACAAGCGAAGCAGAAAGAGTGAAATTAATTTATTTTTTTTCAGGGATACAACAATGATTACGACTAGACAACATGCCTGAAAGTGAGCACCACGCCCGTCGAACAGGCAACAGACAACTATGGCCCCATGCACTGGAACAAGAGCGAATGGGAGAAACATGTGGAAGACAACAAGGAGAAGCAACTAACCACCCGACGCAATCATGACCATGCCTACAAGCTAAGGAAAACATCCCCCTCCCGACACAACAACCTTGATGATCAATGAATAGAACCTCAAGGTGCGCGAACCAAATGCATGAAGGTGTTACAACTCAAGCGCTAATAACAATTTACAACAATTAACAATACTCACACGGGAAGCACAGACTTCGGACAAGTTGTCATTTGCCTCTATTCTTAGGGTGCGCAATAATCCCCTCACCAGGAATCATGCCATCGCCAGGCGATAGGCATGACAATGACCAAGGTGCAACATGACACAACTAGACCAACTCCCAGAAGGATTCAATGTGCTAGGAGACCCAACCGACTGTCAACATACAAGAAGACTATGCCCTAGGCAGCCAATTGGTCAAGTCCACGTAAGGGAAAACAACTTCCACAACAACCGAACATCACATTAAATCCTTGGCATAGCCATTCTTTTTCCAAATGCCTCAATTAAATGACGCGGTTAACCATCGATGAAGTAATCTCTCGAGAATATAGCTAATGCATTCATTTGAAAATTGCTTCCATCAACAAGGTAAAAATAAATTGACCTTTAACATAGCTAGGAAATCCTATCCAAGGCATCTCCCTTAAGACTCGAATCCATCTACATCACTCCGTTTACCCAAATGGAACCACCATTAAAGGGCAACAAAATATCGAACAACACAACCCTTGAAATGCAACAAACCGCAATTAAATCAACATTTAATAAAGGTAACCAAGACCTTCAACACCGTGTGAAGGAAAAATACACGTTGTAATAGTTAGCTAAAATTTGTAAACTCTTACAATCCAAAAAGGAAATTGATATTTGAATTAGTGTAATCTACAACCCTTCTGTAATTAATTATATATGTGAAAATCAGGTTGTGGAAAGTCGTTTTTTAATGTTTAAACTAAGAGGGAAATTCTAAAAACAATAGGTAAATCGTTTAATGTTTTTGTCTTAAACCTTCAACTCCAAATTCGCGGTAAGTCCCAATGGTTTAAAAAATTCTACCAAGATCTATACTTGAACATTGAGGGACTTGGAAACCCTAATGCATCACGAGTGGTAAGTTAATGAGTATATCCGGGCGTTTTTACGTTGAGGCCAAGGTACAACCAGTTAAAGGTTAATGCAGGTTTAGAAATGGGTGGGGTCACTGTAACATTATCAAACTTGTCGAGGTGTAAAAAGAAAAGAGGATAAGAAGGTGGTTTAGTGGAAAAAGCGGCCCAATCGTTTACTGACGACCATCCAAGAATTATGAACAGTTCAGGGTATGTCAATTTAAATGTTGGGTGAATGCTACTACCATATGTCAAGCATGATAGTTGGCGTGTAAATGATACTATGATGTAAATTAAATACCCAAGCAATACCACTGTCATAAGGAAACTCAGATACGGTAGGTCGATTCTGTTCTATGAAGACCCAGACATCATTGTAGGTTGTCTAACAAACGTCGGTTCTCAAAACGCACGTTGTCAAGGCTCATACATTCAACTCTGATACAAAGACGCAGGCATTCTTCAACTATATTAAAACGCAGCCACACCGATCCACAGAAATGCAGGCTTAAATAATATATCGGTCACCGACAATTCTAATGCTATTAATCGGTGCCAGTGCTAAAATAATTTCGCTGTTTAAATATTGTTAAACGCAGGTGAACAACTACGATTTCGCTGGAATATGAAAGATATAACAGGAACCTGCCTATTATTTGAGCCAACCATAATTAAAGAAAGTCAACCATAATTATGAAACATTTCATTGAGAAACATTTCGAAAGTCGAGAATAATTTCGCTGTCTAAATACTGCTAAAATGCAGGTGAACAACTATGATTTCGCTGGCATAAGCTACACCCTTCCATTCGAAATGCCTGTCTTTTAAATAGATACATCATGACACTAAAATAAGAAGCAACAGTATAAGGAAAATAGAAATACCATTAACTTAGCAAGGAAAAACGATGACACTAACAGGCACTCGATAAAGGCGAAGTGGCAGACGCACAGTAAGCAAAGTCGAGCCATTTTCTAATGAAAATCGCAGTCAAATTAAGGGGGTGATTTCGCAATCAAATTAAGTGAGGTTTGAAGGGAAAACATTGACTGCAAGCAGATATGATTGATCCCTGTTGACACCGATTAAAATAACAGTAAAAATTTGTTCTCAATATATAATGAAATCAGGCAAGTTCTCAGTCAAGAAGTAGGTAAAATAAAATAAAATAAACAATGTCTGAAGGTTTGATCGTAGTCTCCAATAGGAAAGGAAAATAAAAGAGGATGTCATACATTCAATTACTGCCAAAAAATGATTCCAATTCAGAGTCAAGGTTATTTTTATTTTTATTTTTATTTAAAAAAAAAACACCTTCATCCAAGTGGACAGAGTTGAGATTTCTTCATTCAAGAGTTGGGAAATGTTAATGAAATCACAAAGGATAAAATATAAACAATACACATAGGGTAACCATTCAGAAGAAAATCAATCAAGGTAGAAAAATTCAGTCACAAGAAGCGTAAGACCAATCGCTCAGCCATGAACCAATCAACGCAGAAAAGTCCATCACAAGAAAGCGCAATGAACATCAATCAAACATGAGCAATCAACAAGGGTAGAGGGCTGGGTAGAAACATCCATCACTCATCATCCACACACAGAAAAGAAGGGCGTTTAGATCTATAGGTCTATTAACACCAAAGTGACGAACGTAGATCAGGATCCTGGCCGACTGCTCAGGCATGTATTGATGACTTAGGGACAAAGGAAAAAAATGTAAACCGCAAATCATCATGAATCAATAAAACCATAAGACGATCACGACATGTAGGGATCCCAAGCTAAGGGAATCAATCAACAACGAGCTTAAGGCTATGGGGAAAATCATTCATCAATTAAAATTCTAAGTCAATCATTTTCCTTACCCAATTAAACATAGAGACTAAGAGTGTAAAGTATACTAATAATCTACCATGCAGAAATAAGGAAGCGTATCGTATCCCAAGTAGCCTACTCTGAGTTGTTGTCCCGCGCACTCCGTGTAGCTCCCGCTTGTCGACCGATGAGACTTCACCGAGACCTCCCAACCAACGCTAGGGGTACTCTTCTTCCCCCTTAGCTCCCCAATCCGCAAAGGAGCCACACACACTGACCAAAGAATAGCTAGCTCCCAGCTCACCTCGCAAGGCCAAGCTATCACTCATCACTGAGCTTGGTATCCCAACTCCCACAAGCTAAGTCAGTCAAGTATAAAATTTCTCAGCGTAACGTTATGCATCACAAAAGAGATCCATCATACTTCTCCTCCCTCCATTATATAGAATTTCTAAGTCCTTTACTTTCCCAAATTCTCATTTAATTTATTTTTCAACAATTTAATTCATAAAATCCTTCCCTTACATGTGTCACCCATCCCCTTCATTGCACCACAAATTAATTTAATTAATTAATTAATTACTCCTAATTTCCTCACCCACCTAAAAGCACTCCTAGAATCGCTCCTAGGTGTCCCCATATTCCCTTCCAAGTTTTAATGACTTTTCTCTTTACTAATTTACTAGTTGAGTTTAATTTAGAAAGTTCTTAAATTGTAGATACCTTACTAACCTAGACTTTTTTCTTTTTCCCTTGTGCTTCCCCTTTCTTTTTATGTTCCGCTTTTCTTTCTAGTTTCCTAATTCTTTTAAATTCTCTCTTTCCCCTTTTATTTAAAAACTCAAATTGGTAGGTGTATAAAATTAACCCTTTTTCCCCTTTTTCTTTTTAATAAATAAAATTTGATTAGCCTAAGTGATAAAAAAATTATTTCCCCCTTTCTAAATTTTATCCCCCAATTTTTTTTTTATAATTTAAAGAATTACTTACCCCCTTCTTGACACATGATTATGATGATTATCATTATTATTTATTTATTTTTATTTTTATTTTTACATAAATATTTTTCTTTTACCGCAAGTTTCACTTAGACCTAGATTTTAATTTTCGAGACTTGGGGACGTTTTATTAGGGAAATTGTTTAAAATTTTTCTTATCACGTTACTCATCCTAAGGCCATCTAGGTTCATCTATTTATTAATTAACAACACGACGTGCTCTTCAGGATGCACTAGGCGCTCCAAGGGTGCCACTCGTCTCATTATGTTTCCCTTGCACGATGTGCCCTTCAGGACAAATTATGTGCTCCAACGGTGCCACTCGCCTATTTTTTTTTTCTTGCGCGATGTGCCATTCAGGACGTACTCTATGCTACAAGGGTGCCACTCACCTATTGAATGACTTGGTAGACATAAAAACCCCTGGAGTCAATAATCCTCTAAGTGATCTTGTGGGAGACTAAGGGCCTCTAAGGAATAAGGCCCATGCCTTATTGCGAACCCCTTAGAATCATCTTGAGTGACTATCACAATCTTCCCTCATGACATCGTGGGCCATCTCGAACTAGGTAGTTGTTAACCTACAGTTTGAACCATGAAGGGAGTGCTAGTATGTTTTGGAAGGGTTATTGTCCACACCTCCCCCTCAACATATTTGGTAGTCGTGTGTGACCCCTCTACTCCACATGTGAGTTTGCTCGACAAGCTATCGTCAGCCTGCATCATCAATGAATCATGTCAAAAATATATCCATAATCATATCATCTAATCAGATGCACAAATTTCAAATATAAAACAATCAAACCCTAATAGTCCACTCCCTGAATCGATCCACTCCCTGACTCCAAGGGGTTTTATCGATGCCTCTGCATCCTCTAGGTCAAAAATCCTGTACACTAGGAAAACCAAGTCAATAGCACCTGTCTATGTCAGTATGACAAAGTAACATGTCATCAATCCATAATGCCTCATAATCATAATCTAATGCCCAAAAGCATAATAATCTTGATCACTTGTGATCAAGTGCCCTCAAAGAATAAGTTTTCTCAGTGAGCGCAAGAGCGGGATGTTACAAATTTCCTTAGCCGCGCTGTGATACCACTAGCACAAAGTGAAGAAAAAAAACATAGAACATATCGTAGGTTTCATATTATTCATTAAAAATGAAGATACAATGTTTATATGAATAGGCAAACAGTTGTGTGGACAGTTCAACTATCGAGCAGTTGAACAAACAATGAACAATATTCTTTAAGTTAACAATACATAATTGGAGGATTAGTTCACAATAATACCTATGAAAGAATTGCAAGACAAGTTAGTAAACCAAAATGAAAATTCCATGGGGTAATTAATTCCATTCTAGTATTGCAAAGAAAGTGCATATACTTTGGATATAGGTATCCCGAGGTTCCCTTCACAGTAGTCCTGACATGAGAATCCTCTCCATCCATTGTCATTCTTGACATACCAAAATCTTCCAATTTTCCATTCATATTTCTTTTTAAAAGTATGTTGGCAGTCTTGTCATCCGTGTGAATTATCCTTGGGGTGAAAACCTAATGCAGGTACTCAAGTCCTTCAAATACAAACATAAAATATGTTAAGTCATGATTTGTTCTTTGTAATATATAAGTACATATATATACTTATCTTTACCACAAGAAGTTTATAATATATCCGAAAAATCCATAAGAAACTTACCCTGAGCTGTGTATAAAACTATTTTAACTCTTGGTTTCCAATTTAGTTGAGTAAGCCCTAGACTAAACTCTGGTAAAGAAAAGGAGGACCAAATGTGTGTTCGTTACCTTCTTTATTGTATTAACGATTCCAACGACTCCAACAAACTTATCTGTGATAGATATATTTTACCATAGAGGTGGTCTTTAAGGGACCCTTCAAACATGTGTTCATAGACGAGCATAAGTTCTCTTGATTCATTACAATATCCCAGTAAAGATACCAAGTTCTTGTGATTCACTCTAGAAAGAAGATCAACCTGTTTATCAAAATGATTATGCTAGTGTTATACATAAATAAGTACAACACTGTCAAGTAAGAAATATCTATAATTTGAAGATTTTCATAATATATGTCACTTACATTAAATTTAAAATTCAAATTGAAATCACTTTAACTGCTATTTCCTTTCCTTTAGGTAATTTACCAAACAACACCGATCCAAATCCCCCTTGTCCAATTTTCTTACTAAAGTCTTCCGTGGAAACCTTTGTTAGGCAACGGAAGCAAAACATATCATATAACAGAGCATAAAATAAGCAATATCAAACACGCATTAAACCAATAACATCAATCATACACTTGACACAGTGATTTATGTGGAACCTAATGAGTAAAAAATCCACGGGCAATGATTATCAGTATTGTTATTATTCAAGGGAGAATTAGAATAGCCTTCATAGGCATACATTCATCCTCTCCTCACACACTCTTATATGTGCTCATTTCACACACTTGCACTCACATTGTACTCCACCTCTATGGGTATGCTCACATATATAACATCTATGACTAAGTTATGCAAACTGATCTTGAATAGATGACATAGTTCCACGAGAAGTTCATGAAGAGATTGCATGCATGTGCATTAACATAGCTGCATGCATGTTCATGTGATAGCATGAGAAATTCGTTGGTATGTTTCCAACAATCTGCACCTTGACAATGATTTACCTGATATATCATGTTCTTAATTAATTCATCACATTTTCTGCAAGCCAAGAGTAGCCAAACACCACCATATCTTATCTAACAAAACTGGTCTCGTAAACATGTCTGCAGAATTCACTTTTGTATAGAACTTTTCCAAATACACTCCACCTTCATCAACAACCTGCCTTACAAAATGGTACTTAACAAAAATATGCGTCATCTTACTGTGATAAGTTGGATTTCTAGCCAAATGAATAGCACTTTGACTATCATAAAATACTTTCACCTTGTTCTGCATCCTTCCAAACTCACCCAATAAACCCTATAATCAAATTGTCTCCTTGAATGCATGTGAAGAAGCCATATAATTTGTCGCTGTAGTGGATAAAGCGACTATGTTTTTAAGCTTTGACATCTAACTAACAGGTCCTCCTGCAAGAGTAAAGACATATCCTGAAGTGGATCTCCTTCTTTCTAAGTCACCTGCAAAATTTGAATCTACATAACCACAAACTAAATCTTTGGAACCATCATTGGTGATAGAATAACTTCTTATGCCTCTAATATATCGAAGCACCCATTTCACTACTTTCCAATTCTCTTTTTCTGGATTTTCCATGTATCGACACACAAGACCAACTGCATGTGAAATATCTGGTCTAGTACTCATAATCACATACATCAAACTTCCCACTGCATTAGCATATGGTACATGAGACATATAATCCTATTCTTCATCATTAATACGACATAAACATGATGAAATCTTGAAATGGGAAGCCAAAGGGATCTCTACGGGTTTCACATTATTCATATTGAATCTCATAATTATTTTCTACACATACTTTTGTTGTGATAACTGTTGAAATAATGTAACTGCGAAGGGCATTCTTATTATTTTGTTATTGGATTAAATCCCCATTGTGGATTAATCATGTCATTATTATTATTTTTATTATTAGGTTAAATCCCCATTGAGGATTAACCAAGTCGGTAATTGTATAAGGACCAAATCCCCTTTTGCGGATTGG
>JASDQU011026998.1:29002-39166 GCA_032191745.1 Picea mariana | reverse complement strand
TGGTGTTGGCCAACTCTTGATTGCTTCCATATTTCCTGGATCCACTATTATGCCCTCTTCTAAAATAGTGTGACCCAAATAATGGATCTGCTTTTGATAGAAGGTGCATTTACTCAATTTGGCATACAAGTGGTGTTCTCTTAACACTTGTAGCACCATCCTCAAATGTCGCTCACGCTCTTCTTCTATCTTGGAATATATAAGAATATCATCCAAGAATATCAAACTTATCTAGGAAACCCTAAACACCCCATTCATCAGACACATAAATATAGTCGATGCATTTGTCAATCCAAAAGGAACTACCACAAATTCGTAGTGTCCATACCTTGTCCTAAAGGTTGTTTTTCTAGTGTCTTATTATTTTATTCTCACTTGATGATAGCCTGATCTTAATTTAATCTTGGAGAATATATTTTCTCCTTTCAGCTGATAAAAAAGATCATCGATCCTTTGCAAAGGATATTTATTCTTGATTGTAATCTTATTCAGTTTTTTGAAGTCAATACATAACCTCAACGTTCCATATTTCTTCTTGATAAAAAGAACCAGGGCACCCCAAAGAGAAACACTTAGGCGTATGTACCCCTTGTTTTAGCTCTGGCGTGCTCATTATGTAGGGAGTCTTAGATACTAGCGCAACTCCAAGAATTAAGTCAATTGAGAAATCTATATTCCTCTTTGGTGGAAATCCTGGAAACTCCTAAAACACATCTTCATACTCTTTTAAGACTGGATAATATTCGAGACTTGGCTCTTTATCCTTCATTGGCTCTTCCATATGGGATGCATATATCTGGAAATATTTTATAAAACTTTTTTTTAGTTGCAATGTTGAAATCTCTCGGACATATATAGGCCTTGGAATACCTTGCACCGTCCTTGAATTAACTTCATCATTAAGACATATGAACACTTTGTTATAACAATCTAAAAGAACACGATGATTTTCTAGCCAATCCATACCAATCAAGAAGTTATAAGACCCCAATGGTATGATGTTCAAATATACCTTAGTGTTAGTTCCATTCACGTTTATAGAGCATTCTTTAACAAGTTCATTAATCCTTCTCTCGGTTCTAGTAGCAAGATGAACTAACCAAAACTTTTCATGCTTACATTTTTTCAATTTAAATATCTCAACTAGATTTGGATCTATATAGCTATGAATAGCTCAAGAATCAATTAAAATAGCTATGGTTTGACTATCAATCTTACCTTCCACTTCAATCATGTGGGATTGATAGTCTTCTTGTTTATTGTCCAAGGCTGCATAGATTCTTGGCTTGATTTTTCCCACGTCCTCTAATGTCTCCTCCTTCTTGACACTTTTCAAAATATTCATCTTATCTCCTCGATGAGGATAGTATTTATACATGCGATCTCCTTCACATCCCCAACACTTTATGGGCTGTTGTCTCGGCCTCTTTCCCAAGGACTCTATCATTTTCTGATCACCTTGAGATGGTTTCCCTTGTTGATTATATTGAGATCTATTCCTCATGAAAGGTGTTTTGAATCCTTTCTTTCTTTGATCCATCCTTCCTTTATTCTTGTCATCCCAGGCCCTTTGGAAAGTTGGCTTTCCTCTATTCTAATCATACAAATACTTGGCCTTTCTTATGGCTTCTTCTAAATTCTTGGGCTCATCAAACTGAATTTTATCCTTGTAAAAGGATGGCAGTGCACTCAGGAACCTTTGAATTTTGACCTTCTAATCTCTTATGAAGCTCACATACCTCAGAAGTTCCAAGAAATTTATCTCATATCCATCCATGGTCATGTTCCCAAGTTTGAGTTCAAATGAATCTTTCATCTTCTTGTCATAATATTTCTCTGACAGGTACTATTACTGAAAATATTTCTTGAATTGCTTCCAAGAAATTATTTTCTCATCAAGGTGCTTAACCACATAGATGCATTTCCTTGAAGGTGGTAGGCTGCAATTATGGATTTTGCATTTGATGAGTATTTATGTAGCTAGAAATATTTCCTCATTCCCAGCAACCATGCTTCTGCATCTTCACCTTTCTTCTTTTCTCCATCAAATGATGGTGGCTTGATTTTCCTCAATTCCCCTTGCAAGATATCTGACTCGTGTCTCCTTCTTTGATGTCTGACAAGAGATATACTTGGGATGAGTTCTGAACTTGAACATGCATATGTTTTTTTGGTCGAGTGCCTTGGGGAATGATGTTGATTCCTGCTAATACTCCTTGATCGTCTAGATCCTCCATGATCATCCCTCCTATCATGAGAGCTAAACTCCTCCGCTTGAATGACATTATATTCTTTCCTTGTGCCTGAATATTTGTTGAATTTCTTATGCAACATATTCAATATTTGAAGTATCTCTTATTGATCCTTCATGATCCTCTCATTATTGACTATATGACTCTGCACTTCTTTTTGTAGGTTTCTCATAGTTACGAGCTCTTGCCCGTCTCTTCTCCCATTAGACTCAGTCTCATCATTACCCATGCTGACATCCAGACCTCTAATTTATTCTTCATGGATGTAATAACCTTCATCATCCTCCATATCTCTAGTTATCATGTAGGAACTAAAGTATGATTTTATGTATGTCTACTTCTGCAAGAATGTGCATGCAATAATTGCTGTTAGAACTAAGCATATTGCAAAATATTTATTAATTAGATTACAGGTCATTCTTCATTTTAAATTATGAAGAATATCAATGCACTGATCCCAAGTATGATTCCTTAAAATAATTCCCCTCTAAAACATCTTTCCAATGGCTATATTCATGCCTCAATCTGATTTCTGAGCGAAAAGTTACAACATCCACATGTTGCAATTTCCACTCATTTACTGCTACAACAATCTATTTTATCTTTTTTTGAGAAAATATAACACCCAATTTAAAATTATGGGTTTAAATATGTCTTCTACTCCTCAATACCTTTCCAACAACTATTTGTTTTCTCAAATCCGAGCTTCGATATGAAAGTTATGGTCCAATGAAGTTTTGATTGTTTAAGCCAATTTATCCATGTATGTTGTTACATGTGTCTTCTTTCACTCCCAACACATTTTTAGGTACCCATAACCAAAATATGATTTCACCATTTTCTTATATGGGTCATAATATTTCCATCAACTTCTCCTATACCCCAAATGTACTTCTGAGCTTGGATTTATGCCCTCCGGAAGTAACTTTGGTGCCAAAATTTTACTCTCACTGTTTTGGCTGTAACTTTCTCATACGAGCTCCGTTTTGCGAACCATTTAGCTCGTTGGATATATCTCTCTGAATTATTTTATTTTATCTAAAAAATAGAGTGTACCTTGGTATACTCAAATCTTGCGGGTTTTGAATACCTAAAAATGTCGTTCAAGCCCTCAAAAATGCTTCGCAAGTTAATGGGCTTCAAAAACCACAAAATTTCGCATAAAATCGACTTTTTTAATATTGTAAAAACCCCTTAAATATGAGTGGTTGATCTCAAATTGCATGGAATCTGAGCCATTGATTTGCGCTACATAGACCATCGACAACTGACATTCTCCCTTATATGCGCACCACACTTTTCCTAACCTGCCAACGAGACCGTCGACCATCGACCCAACTCCCCGACAACTGATTCACAATGCAACTCTAAATCGACCATCGACCGCCAACGATATTTGTTGGAGAATGAAACTCCCCACTAATTTGGATGATGGACGACCATCGACCCATCGACCACTTCTAGGCTGACATGGAATGACACGTGGATGTTGTAGTGGCATGATGTGTGGATGATGACATCATCATTCTCTTTTTCTTCATTGACGATTAACCACTTCTCTTGGACAAATGAAAAATCTCGTCACCATCCGCTGATTCCTGATTCCTCTATCATCAATGATCAATAGTCCCCCTGGATGCATGAAACCTTCGTTGGATTATGTTGATCCTCAATTCGTCGGTCATCGATGATCCTCTCTAGACACATGAAACTTTCATTAAATCCTGTCGATCCCCGATTCGTAGTCCAACGACAAGTTTCTTTGGTAAACTTTGACACTTAGAAAATTTGGCCAAAATCTTCCAATCCCCGATTCATCGACCATCAACAAGTTTCGTTGGTAAGCTTTGACACTTAGAAAATTTGGCCAAAATATGTCAATCCATGATTCCTCGGTCATTGACGATCAGAGACTTCTTTTGGTTGAACTCAACTCTACGCTAAAATCGTCGATTGAACCATCAAGCATTGGTGAGTTTTGCTGACAAAATTAAAACTCTCCACAAATTTCACCGATTTGACCATCGACCATCGACGAATTCGGTTGGGGAACTTCAACACTTAGCAATTTTTTTGATCAATTTCCAAGTGAATCATGGTCGTTGATCTCTTACTTAAGATGATATTGGTTGTCGATTATGTTCCATCTCCTCAACGACCAAAATGAACACAGGCTATCGATCTGATCCATTTAAAAAATCCTCGAAAAGAATCCTAGCCGTTGATTTGATCAACCTTTCAAAATGGATGAACCTTATGGATTTTTAAATTTATCATGATGAATCTCAATCGTTGATCTTGAGATCAAAAGAGATCTCAGTCATCGATTCACCAAACTTCCTGTAACTCTACAACAACAAGTAAAACTCGAAATTTGACCATTCCAAGTTGAATTCGGCCATGCAACTTGCAGATTAACTTCATTAAATTCTCTTAAATAGTTATGATTCATTTTAACATGAATCTTGATCATGAATTTGGGGATTTGACTATGATTTTCTCCCTTTTTCCCCCAATTTCACCATAGATAAATCTGTAGCAGCTAATTTTACCCAAATTCGCATCGATTCTTGGCCCATATGAGTCCAGTGTTGAACTAGTAGCTTTGATACCACTTTGTAATGTACCCAACCCCCAACTGGGTCACACCACTGCTAAAATGACTCACTAAAATTCCTCATACTAAATCTAAATGCGGAAATTAACAGACAACATGAAATTCAAGTTCATTCAATTGTCCATTCTCAATAAAAACGTAGATATAATTACTCTTGTTTTGCACAACAACAATTAAATACATACAACAACATTCAACCATAAAATAGAGTCATGAATTCATCTTTTTTCTCACAGTAAGCAACATTAACCAAATATAATTCAGAGTAAAATGCACAACAACCAGAACACTTATCTTATAAAAGTATGCAACCCACTGCGGAGGATGGACATTCCTCCCAACTGTATCCTTATTGTTCAAGTTCTCAAAAGCAGGACACCCCCAAGCTGGGGCTAGAATCCACAAGAGACGGAGGTCCCTAAAGCTGGCTAATGTCCTCCCTTTCGGAAATTAAACCTTAAGCTAATTCCAATCCACCAGCACACTTCCCCTCAACTTGCTCAACCCAAGGGATGGAATCCTCCTTCATTGCTCATAGTCTCTCAAGCCTTTCCACTCCCCTCTACGGCTTCTAGCATAGGTTGGACAAGAATTCTACTTGTTGGGACTTCAGGAATTCTATAGCTGCAATACAAATTCGCCCAACAACCAAAACACATGCTTCTCGGATGAATTTCAAATAGCTTGTCGTTCCCAATCACACAACCTCGTTCTCCATGAAATTACAGCACCAAGCAATAGCCAAACATGTCCACAACAACTTCCTACAATCTCTCACACTCAAAACTCCATTGCTGGCCAGAAAAAATCCATGTAAAAACAACTCTCTATGTAAAAAACGTGAATGCGTAATTCTGGTCTCCTACCCATACAAATTTCCTCTCTTTCTCTTGCTTGCTTTATTTGCACTCTTCCCCAAGATTATTTTACTTAGCCCCCATGCTCTCAATAACTACGAGAAGTGACTCTCACACCAATCCTCTTACATTAATTCAATGATTGGGATCTATAACACTCAACAACTAATGGAAGGTTCATGGTAAGGATAATTTTGAAGGAAATGAGAAATGGGTTTTGGTTTAATAGACATGAGTAATTTTCCCCTTTTAACCCCTTCCCTTTCTTGTGGATACTTATTCCCCAATCTCTGTCTATGTCCATCTACAACTAGCAATACATTTCATTCATTGTATTTCAATTTACATCGTTTACATATTGGCTCTCGGCCATACATTGCATTTACAATACACACCGCTAGTTTGGGGTTTGAAAACAGGGATGTTACATTCCCCTCCCCCTACAAATTGCAGTGTCCTCAGTGCACATAAACCATACAGTTTGACATATATAAAACATTACATCAAAATACTTGATAATTCTGTAACTTAATGACTCACACAACAATTCCAACCAACAACTCCCTTTTCCCCTCGACCCCTCATTGATTGGACAAGAATCTCATAGTTATTCGCTTATGTACAAATGTACATTCAATTTTCTCCAAAATTTGCAAAAATTTACGGGTATGCTTCCCGCATGGCTTTCTCGTGCTCCCATGTAGCATCTTCAAGACCATAACAGGTCCATTGAACCTTTACCAAGCCTATGGTTTTGTTCCTGAGCACTTTTATGTTCCAGTCTATAATGCATACTGGTTCCACCCGAAAATCCCCTTTATGTTCCACCTAGATCACATTCCAATCAATCACATGATTAGGATCAGGCAGATACTTTTTTAACACAGACACATGGAACACGTTATGAATTCTCATTGATGCAAGTAATGATGGCATGTATGCAACTGGTCCTATCTTGTCTAAGACCTCAAAAGGCCCACAATATCTTGCTGCCAACTTTGGGCAACTTCCTAGTTTCAACGAGTTTCTCTTGGATTTAACTTTTAAAAACACATGCTCTCCCACTGTGAATTCTCTATTTGTTCTCTTTTTAAAATTATCAAGTAATATATTAATACAATTCTTCTTATTAATAATTAAATTAAAAATAACAATATATTATTACAAGTTTAAATTAAAATTAACAAATAATATATTATTACATGTTTTAAGTGTTTTATAGTAATTTTAGCTACTTGTTTTACATTACATACAACTATTACATTGAAATATTAAGAGGTGGATATAAGCAACTTTGTTGTTATTTTTACTTGTTTTATAACATGATGATGCATATCAATCATTATCACAATGCTATTGTTTTTAAATTAAAATTTTTATTATTAAATATTATTTTTGTTTTCTAATAATATTTTTTTTAGATGAGAAGTTAAATTGCAATCGAGATCCTGGATGGGGTGATATGACGCTGCATATGATCACCTAGTTGGATAGAGGGCTCCTTGGCACCTAACATCCCGAGCTTTGATGGGGATAGGTGGAGGATGCCATTATTAAATTCCTTTCTCTTCTCATTAAGGTGATGATCAACTTGTGGTGTGCGAAGGATACTATGGTGTTTCGACGTACCACTGATACTAATGGAGGTAATGTTCCACTTGCGTTTGCAATTACTATGACCAGTTTTTCAAGGCAAATATGCCGAGTTCATTTAATCAAGATGGAGGTTAGGGGTTTGCTCTATTTTGTTCACCCAAATTCAAATTGATAACCCATTGATCCTCATCTTCGATCAACGTAGTTGGTTTTCTACCTCTCCTGAGAAGTGAATACTATTTTTCCTCCAATGCCCCACGAGAGAGAAAGAGTGCATGGAGGCTCGGGATCCTTTCTCAGCTTTGCATTTGGGAGAGGCAGTATGTCATCTCCAGGAAGTGAAAGAGTCAACATATCTAGGAAAATGAAGACCACAGATGATGAGCCTACTGGCCAATCCACTCCCCTTGAAAACATGCAAACCTCACAAGAAATATAGGATGAAAATATGGTCTAGGGATGCATGGTCAAGTGGTTTGAACCTGGGGAAAAACTTGAGACCAGAGAGGCTATAGAGGTTCCAACTCCTTTGATTCCAGGAAAGCCTTGCATTCGTAAATACAAACCAATCCCAAGTCTCCCAGGAATGGTCATGTCTAGTGTCCCATCTATGCCTAATTCGACATATAACACTCCTGTGACCGCTTCGTATACCGTAAGGCTAACAGAGGACCACCTACAATTAATCTTCAAAATTCGAAGTGAGCAAGCGGACCAGAAGCATCAGATGAAGATGTTAGATCAGAAGGTTAGTCTATTGTTGGATATTTATTCCACTCCACAACAACGATTGTGGGCCTAAGAGACTATCACCAACCTAGTCCTCAAGCACACTCCTCAACAGTGCAATGGGGACAATTCGCCTGGAAACATGGACTCCAACTTGTCTAATTGAGCATTGTTGTTTCTCTATCATGATCCCAGGTTCTATATATATATTTTTTTCACTACACTTAGGAGATATGTATGTGCTTATAACAAATAAATTTCAATTTTTTTGGCCCTAAGAGGCAGTAGACTATTTTAACTAGCACTGGGTTGGGGATGGTTTCCTTTGTTGACAACCCAAGCCCAGGGAAAACCTTTATGTAATATTTTGTTGCTCTTAGAAGGTAATATTAAAATCTAGCTTTCAAAAAAAATTGCAATCAAGAGTAGTATTTGGTTTTATGTATGGGATTAAGGTGAAATGCTATTAGAAAGTACATGACCCCACCGGAAGTAGCCTCAAGGATAACCACAAGGCATATTGCCTTTTTTGCAAATACTATCTAGATTGAAACCACCTTTTGGTCTTGGAGAAAGGCCTAAAATTGCTTATGAATGGCTAAGAGCTCATCTCCGTCGACGTAAGGAAACATATTAATGTCCCAATACCTAGAGGCATATGGAAAGAATAATAAACATCTGTCACCTTACAAATTACCAGTGGGTTTTTTCAAGTGGTGTGGTTTTCGTTAAATAATAGTGATGAGTTATCCAACATACAAGGATAACAACCAGTGATGGTTGTCCTCACTTTCCAATTGACAACTAAGTTATGATAGGCTTTGCAACATAAAGGAATCAACTTGACTCTAAGATATTTGAGAATGTATGTTTTCATAGTTCATAATAATAGTTGTAACATTTGTGTTTCTAATCCCTAGTTTAGCGATGTTATTTTAAATATTATGCATGGTTGCGAGCCCAACGATGTAATATTCAAACATTGTATATTGACAATAATAAAATAAAATGTATTGATAGTTGCAGACGGACACTGGCGAAGTCATGGGGGCTAAGTTTCCACAAGAGAGGGGGGGTCCAAGGGGGAATTTTCATGCCTATTAAATCCAAGCCACTTTTCTAAAAATATTTTGTATAAACCTTCTATTTCCCTTATCAGTGTTTCAAATACCCAATCATTAAATACCTATAAGAGAGTTGGTGTGCAAAGTCACCTCACACAGTTATTGAGAGCATAGGGTTGAGTACAATCAACATTGAGGAATGTGAGAGTCAAATTTCATGGGTAAAAGGAAATTCAAATGGGTATTGTAGGTAGTTTTTAAAGCTTGGGAAATGGAGAGAAAGGGAGTGTTGAGTGTTGGGGCTTGAAGGCGACCATAGTGGGAATGTAAGGAAACTTGTTGGAGTTGTAATTGCATGAAGAAGTAGGTTGTTAGGCTTGTAGAGTGAGATTTATGTGTAATAAATTACCCCATAGAAAGTGATCTTGATGTTGTGAGATTTTTTTGTTGCAGTTGGCATTCCCAGAGTCCGCAACAAAGAGAGATTTATTGTCCAACCTTTATTGGAGCCTTAGAGGGAAGTGGGATAGGCTGAGGGACTGTGTGGCAAAGAAGGGGATCCCTTTCCTTAGGTTGTGAAAGTTGAATGTAAATAAAGTGTTAAGTACCAAAGTTATGAATACACCATCACATACAAAGATCCAAGAGAAATATAGAAAACCACACTTATTATTATGAAAACCCTTGAGGTAGGGTAACACCATACAATAGATCCTACTATGGAAGGGATCTTCTCATGTTTACTTGCCTCTTCGAAGGGGAAACTTCCTAATCAGATATTGCTCCAAATACAATACTTCTTCTTGAATTCCATTACATTGCTTGAACCCCTTTGTATAGTGCTACCAACCACCTAAGAACATTCTAAAGGAGGAACCTTCTAGAAGTAGGACGTTCTAATAATTCCTCTTACATTTATTATGTTCACACTAATTTATTTAAATAATGTATAAGTGGGGCTTATTTAATGATATAGTGGACCTATTCCACCTTACATTGAATGGTCTCCACTATTATCACTATGGGCCCTTCAAACCCCCCCCCCCACA
>JASDQU011026997.1:11777-26589 GCA_032191745.1 Picea mariana | reverse complement strand
TGATAAGCATAGGTCTTCGGTCAGTGCTTTTTTGATTTGGTGAAAATATTTCCTAGGTTTGACAAACCATTTTACTCTATTCCCATTTCTAAGAATAACTGTGATGTGTTTCAACAACTCAACAAAATTTGAGACAAACCTTCTTAGAAAGTTAATTTTCCCCAAGAAATCCTAAACCTCTTTTACGGACCTGGGAAGTGACAAGGTCTGAATAGCCTCTACCTAGATGGGATCAATCCTCACTCCCTCTACTGATACTATATGCCCTAACAACTTTCCCTCCATAGCAAACAAAGATTTCTTGGGGTTTAATGAGAGACCAAATCTTCTGCATTTCAAAAAAACCTTCTTCAAGTGATAGCAGTGTTGTTTATCAGATCTGGAGAAGACTGTGATGTCATCTAGATAAATAACCACAAACTTATCCCTTTCCCCAATGAAGGCTATGTCCATGGCTCGTTGAAAGGTTGCCCCTACATGCATTAATCCAAAGGGAATTTTGGCATACATGAATGTGCCCCAAGGAGTGGTAAATGTTTTTTTTTCTCTGTCCTCAGACAGAACAGAGATTTGATTGTAGCCAGAGTAGCCATCAATCATTGAAATCTTGGATTCTCCTGTTACCCTTTGAAGTATGTGCTCCATTTTGGGAAAAGGGTAATTGTATTTCTTTGAGCTCCTATTTAGGTTCCCGAAGTCAACACAGAGTCTGATCTCACCATTTTTTTTTCTTACTGGAGCTAAGTTTTCCACCCACTTTGAATATCTCAAAGGCAAAATGATCTAGGCATCCAGTAGCTTCAACACCTCTTTCTTCGTAATAGGTAGCAGCACGGGATTGATCTGTCTTAGTTTCTACCTAAATGGTTTTCCTTCTTTTTTGAGTGGGATATTGTGTTCAATGATAGATGTGTCATATGTCTTGAGGTCCTCATAGGTCCATGCAAATATATCATCAAATTCCCTTGGAAGATCGGTATACTTGGCCCTCTACTCTTTTCACAGGCTGTTGGACAGCTTGATAAATTTTGGTTCTTCCTATGTGCCAATGTTTCACTCAATTACATCAACCTCCTCATTTGAGACTTTCCCCTTTACTGCCACATCATTCCCATCGAACAATATTTCTAAAGGAACTAGTCCCTTTGGAATGTGATTGCTAGGCAACTGAACAATATGGTGATTCACAATTTTGTTTGAAAAAATCTCAAGGTAAAGGTCACTGTCGGGATCAAGATCCTGATCAATGTGCAGTGTAGATAATTCATCGACAGATTCAAGAAATTTTCTTATTTCCAGATCATCCTCGAGTAACTTCCAATGCTTGATATTGTCCAGTATAGAGGGCCTATATCTTATCTCAACCTCATGTTTGCTTTTAGAAGGCAAAGGGATTTTAAACTGGCCAACCAAAATTGCTAGGGATTCAGCCAAAGTATTTTCCTCTCTTGGAATAAATGAAATGTTGAATGATGAGAAAAAAATGTCAATTAGGTCCCACACCTCATTTCTGTAACTTCTGAGTCGAGGATGCTTAGCCTGATAAGCATTTCTGATCTGCTGAACTATCAAATCTGCATCTCCAAACACTACTACCTCTTCAATTCCCATTTATTTTATAGCTCTCAAACCTTACACAAGGGATTCATATTTTTCCACATTATTGGTCGTCTCAAACTCTAGTTTGTATGATAGGGATTTGGTTTCTTGACAAGGTGATACCAAAACCACTCCGGTGCCAACACCTTCACTAGAAGAGGCTCCATCGAAGAACCATTTCCACATAGAGGTAACTGGAGGAGGTATTTCATTACGAGAAATGGTCTGCTTTCTGATTTCGAGAGGGGCTTCAGGAGTATCAGTGAGCTGCAATAAACTAGACCCCAGATCAGTGTCAAGTGAAAAGATAGGGTGATTGGTGGGGTCTACTTCATCACTAACAATATATGCCATTTGGGCCTCTCTATACAATATTCTATGTTCCTCTCCAAAGACTAGAATGGTGGCATATGTGATGTCCATCTGTAATATCCCTCCAAGGTTTTTAATCCAAGATCTTGACAACAACATGCCAAACTTGGGAGGGACATCAGCTACCACAATGTCCATGACCACACTCTTCATGGGCAACTGCAACAATGATATTGTCAGGTCTTTGATGACTCCAAGACATTGCACCCTCCTTGAATCAAAAGAATACAAATCATGATAGACCTTTTTTACTTCCAGTCCCAATTCTTCCATGACTATTTTGGGCATAAGGTTGTGGGAAGCTCCTGAATCCATGACGCAGTTATGCAGTACATTATCGTGTATATTCAGGGAGGTGTAGAAGGGAGGAGATGAATCATCTCTGTCTTATACCATGGGGCCTATGATGACTACTGGATTTTCATCCTGGAGGTTTACTGAGTCTCTGGAAAGCTGATGTGGTTTGGATAGTAGCAGTTTGGAGAGGGACCTCTTGAAATCTCCATTTTTAACTAGTTCCGAGAGGGGTACAAGAATTCTGATTTTTTGAATTTCATGCTAAAAAATAAAGGAATACAGAGGCTTAGGGGCTTCTCTTACCTTAGGGACAGGTTCTTTGGCTGTTGGAGAAATATTCTAAGTGCTCCTTTCCTTGGTAGTGCACGTTGCAGGCTTAGCAGGCCTTTCTGCTACAAGAGGTTGATCAAGGATATCAGCCTTCCCTTTGTTCTTCTTTGACCTAAGGTTGTATCTATTAGGACTATTGTCTTTGGCCTTCTCCCCCTTACCCAATTCATTGATTTGACTACTTATGAGAAATTCTTCATACGCAGATTGAGTTAAATGGGGAAAAGGGGAGGTGTCTCCAAAACAACAGACTTCAGGGCAAAGCTCATCTATCTCCTCTCCTTCTTGATCAACTAGGTTATTTTGGAGAGGGGTTTGGATCCTCCAATCATCTCTATCCCTGTTCCTCTGTTCCCTTGGCATAATCTGGGGAACATTGTTGTTTGGCCTCTTGAAGCCTCTACTATCAATATTTTGGGGATTTTTGTACACTAGCTTCCCTTCTAATTCCCACCTTTCCATTCTAGCCGAAAGTGATTGCATCACGTTAGTTACTTCATCCTTATGAGGGGGAAGGGAAGAGGAACCAGATGTGGAGGCTTCATTTTTCCTCCTGGGTATGTCTCTATCAGCTTCATTTCTGAGTTGGTCAGCAACCAAGATATTTGATTCAACTTCTACAGCCGCATCCTGCATGTGGGCCATGGAAGTGGATAATCTCTCCCATAACAAAAGGTAGAAATCAGGGTCAAAAGAACTAGCATAAGTAATTTTTGCTGATGCTTTTGAGGGCTTTATCTCAGCAGGGATCCTATTGTACATCTTATTGAACCTCTTGGAGAAGTCATAGACCAACTCTCCTTCCTTTCTCTTTAGGGATCCAAACATTGTCATGCAATACATGAAGTGTTTCTTATCTCCACATTGTCTCAAGAAGGCATGATCCAAAGCCTCTATCCCATCAACAGACCCAGGAAGTAAGGCCCTAAACCATTTCCTAGCCTCTCCTTCAAGACTATGAACAAAAATCCTCATCCATACATTTGCATGCATGATTACAAGATCATCTGTAAAAGTATAAAAGGCTTCGAGGTGTTCTTCTGTAGTTATGTTTCCTTTGCCTATAAACTTGGGAAGCTGCTTGAGGTAGCCATCTACTGGAAGAGCATTGACAGGCTGAGGAAACACAAGGGGGGCATACCTAGTAGCTATTATGGCCTCCATTATGGTCATTTTTGTGCTACTTATATGTTTAGTATAATGCACTCATTAATTATCAATCTAGGATTTGTAATCAACAAAGTTACAAGACACTAGTAAGAAAGGTAATTTCTAATGTCTCGAGTATAGAATTAAACTAGATTATGCATGTTGGAAACAAATCAAAATAGCAAACTCTAATGCACTTTGGTTGTCTTTCCCAGAGAGGCTATCTATTCCATTATGGCACATGCAAGTATGAGATGGAACTGGTTTGATAGATCAACTCTGATATCTAACCCAAAAAACTGACTATGCAATCCACACTTCTGAAAGGAAATCACACATCAATCAATAAAGCATAGCATGGGTAGTTCAATAGTCAATATGTTGGTTCTACTGTGGTTCACAATGAACTTCACTAGTTCTTATCCAAGAAGTTTTGACTATTGCTGCCAACATCTATGATCACTCAAGGAAATCAAATTCATGAGAACAGAAATAGGGCATATGCAAAAACAGAGCATTTAAAGATCTCTAAGCAATTATAGAATGGAAATCTTAATTTAAGCTGTACTTCTATCATCTAACAGAGTTAAAGCTTTAGCTAATTCAATGTTTATACTACTGAAAACAAATACTAATGCTACTCTACAAAGAGGCCGACCTTTGTTGGGCGGTGGGCCCTTGCCACTTCAACAAGTCAACTATTGAATTCTACAGGAAGCTTGTCTTCAACACACACATTTCTCTCACTCACATTTTAAAACATAAAACCAAACTTTCATTAACAACTCAACTCACACTTAATCATAGATAATCAGAATATGAAGATAATTGACATTCTATTAATATTTACTCAGAATATGTTCTGTGCTATCACATGCTACTTCAAATGTTGGAAATATGCTAACTCTCCTACTACTTATACCATCCTTGCTAGGGCTATTTAATAGTTTGTATCATGAAACACAAGGAGGAAAAGTGATTTGCAGATCAATCAGTTGTTAAGTTCAATCATTCGACTACATCTTTAGCTTCATCCTCATGAAAAGCAGTGCATGAGGATGAGGCAATCAACAAACTATTCTTATCATAGCCTTGCTAAAGAAAATAAACATCCACCAATTGACTTAGGCGATATATGGCACTTTACTTAGTGCATTAGGATCTTCCATATTAGTACTGGATCATAATATGTAGATGGTACCGGGTCATGACAGTGTGTGGCCGTTGGTACCAGATCGCAATAGTGTGTGTTGGTACTGGATCGCAACAGATGCTATTATAGTACCGGATGCGCTTGGTACCGGATTCGAAAAACAACATTCTTGGTGCGCAGGTACTAGATAGTTGAGATGGTACAAGAATGCTAGACATCTAGAGGTCAAAGATTCACATATGACAAATTGATCATTAGTACATGAAATATTTAATTCCTTAACTCTATAAACCATAAAATGCATGAATTAACCATACTTTACCTTATGACCTTATTACTGGCAAATGGTAGCATTCTTGTCATTCACTCAAGCTTTAGGTAGGATAAAAAGGTATAGGTGAAGAGTATAATAGGGTAATGGGGATATCAATTTTGAGTCTCAACAGTCATGGGGGGATTTTCTCCTGCCATGGGGGTGTTTGGTGGAGGAGAACTAGGAGGGGAAGGAGTTCAAACAGGGGAGACTGGAACTGAGCTTCTAGGTGGAAAGGGACACAGTGGAGGATTTAGAGAGAAGGCTACAAGGATTGATACAACAGATTCTTCTCTCTTTGTAGTAGTAGCAACGGTAATAGGAGGAGGGGTGGTAAATCTGGGAGTAGGATAACCTCTTAAAATCCTAGGTCTAGACCAGGTTTCAACTTCGAGAGAAAAAGGAATGACAAGGATCTCTCCCTCCAGTTCCAGACCAAGAGGGGAAAAACTGGTAGGAACACTCCCAAAATTCAAGAAACGGGAAACTTCAGTAAAAGATTTGCTAGGAAGCTAAGAATAAGAAAATGGAGTTTCTACAGAAGGAGATGGAAAATTACTTGGTTCAGTAGTGTAAGTTTCTCCTTCAAAGGCCTTTCCCTTTCTGATAATCTCCTCTGGATCAGATTCAGGTGTAGCTAGAGGCGCTGTGGATGGGACCGCATGTATATACCTTTAGAAGCCACAACTGAAACAATAGGTTTGCCAAAATGGAGTCACTAGGTGCACAGTAGAAATCTCGTAGGACTTTGATGCCTAATGCACCTTCAGAATCATAGGCTCAATGTCATTCAATCTCAGGGAAAATTTTCAACTTCGATCCCCGACAGTGGCGACAAAAATGTTAGCATTAGAAGTCACTCCTGGATTAAGCCAGATGTCGATCTGTTTGTGTCATGATTTGTTTATAAAGGGTGATCAATGGGAAGCAAACTCAAATAAATATCATTCTAACTCAGAAACTAGGTCAGGCATGCACAAGCAGATGAGTTCTTGGTTTAACTTCAGACAATAAGTTGTAATGAGGGTGAGTAGGAGGAAGAATTTGTGAGGAAATGCAAAGGTATGATGTAGGCATCGAGCTTCTAATATCTTGTAGAAGAAAATATTGAACACAAGAACATCTTATATTCAAATTGCAGAAACACTAAAAGAACATAACAACGTTATACTAAAACCTTTATCATAACACAGTCACAACGATTCATGTAAATCAATCAATCATGAAGTCCTTTAGTATGGGATAGAATCTAGATGAAAAAGAGAGTTGCCTTTCATTAAACAATAAATTTCACATACAAATACATAATCAAGAAAACCAGTGCTTCATTAAAACATTATAGTCGAGAGCTTAGCTCTACCATCGATCCTTTACAAAATATGAAAACTAAGTATATATCCTGAGAGAAATTTGCCTCCTTGGTAGCAAGAGGGTAGCTAAGCTACCTCATTTAAGGATTTACATGTGCATGATATTCTTACAGACTGTACACACAAATTCTTGTCTGATACTGCTTTAGAGAGCATCTCCTTACGTGTGCATGATATTCTTACAGACTGTACACACAACTTCTTGTCTGACATTTCTTTAGATAGCATGGATTTTGCAGGGAAAGTGTCCATCGAGGTACCATGAGCTGACTGCTTCTGACCTTCCCCCACACCTTCCATTTATGGGTTGAGTTGAGGTTTCAACCACCTACTTAACCTTCATTAACTGCTTCTTCCATGGAGGGTGGCGAAGACTGAATACACAGGGAGTGACCACGTGTCATCTTTCCAAGGCTTGGAGGCTAGCCTTCATTTCTTTGGGCTTCACTCTCAATGTAACCACAGGGCCATGCAACTATCTTCAAGGATGCTTTGTTATTTTCCTTTTGAGGATTTCCTCATGCTGTGTCCAAGATCCCCGATACCCAACGTTGCGAAATCGCCCTATCCAAACCAATAGCTTGATCTTCCCTTAGCATCGATGGATAGGATTTCTTCCTTTTCTAGCTCTTAGCCATCTATGGTCTGAACAGGTGCCTATCGTTTCCCTTTGGCCCTACTTTCCATATGACAGTGGGTCGTGACCTTGCGTCAAAACCAAAGGCACTCCACAAATTTCGAGTATCGGTGATGGGAGGGAGTAAACTCCTCACCCTCGAGAATCTCAGTTTTCGAAATTGCGAAGGGGGCTACATCGTGCTGGTGCCTTCCTTACCCCTCGCTCATATAATCATCGACAAGGACCATGGGCCTATCCCTGATACTTAATCATTTCACGTTTTGGGGATTCCTAATGCAGTGGAGGAGAAACCCCTTGTCCTTTCGAATCTGGAATGCCAAAGCCCCAACAACGTGGATGTGCGCCATGTGTCCTACAATCAGACAACCTAGATTAAATCATGGAATATGGTCGATATCTCTTGCGCTAAGCCTTTCGCAGCTCCGTTGATCGCAATTTCCTGATGATCGTTGATCTTCCATGTCGATGGATCCTCACCATTGAAAGGTGATATTTGCCCGTTCGCTTGATTTTAATCCCAACATGGACTTTTCTGAGTATGTTCTTTCACACTCACAGTTGTGGCCTTTGATAAGCTGTATTTTCTAGGCTTTTAAGCCCCACTTCTTCGCATTTAACACCAAGGACCCAAAACTAGAGAGAAAAAACCCCCTTGCAAGAATTGGTGCTAACAACGCATAGGATGGCTTATTAGTAGGAAGTAGGTCCCTTTGTAAGGATGGAGCATGTCCCTGTAGATATTGATGGGGTAATTACATTTGCAGAATTTGATGTGATTGAGATAGTTGATGATAGTTGTCCTTATCCTGTGTTGTTAGGAATTGATTGGGATTTCAACAATTCCACTGTTGTTGACTTAAATAAAAGAAGAATGGAATTTGAAGGTGATGGCCTTAGGTTCATTTCACCTCTGGATCCTGATGAAGGTCACAGATACAGTTAAGCCATCAGAGAAGAAGACCATGCATACGAGCTAGAGAATATATATATATATTGACAACAAGAAAACAAGATTATATTAATCCTACAATAGATGGGAACTTAAGATGATGAAGTGACAACACATGCCCATCAGATTCAAAAGAAGCACTAGAGAACTGGCAGAACAAAATGTATGAAGTTTCTGCGCAAAGGTATGCCAGATTGACCAGGGAAGTTCGCTAGATTGGCACAGAAGTAAGCAGTCTACCCACATTTGATGGTTTAAATCATTTAGAAACATTATTGTCAGATTTTGGAGAAATTGCAATGGTACAACAATGACTATTGGCACTAGATGAAGCCTTGAAAACAATGTTAGTGAGATGGTGGGGAACACACAAGAAAAAAATTGCTGAGTGGATGCAGTGTTGCACTTTGATGATAGTGCACTTTTTATATCAATTCGAAGGGTGAAAATTTCGATACACAGGTCAAAGTTGTCCGAAGGACCATGTGAAAAATTGTGAGGAGGACTGGAGAAACATTCCTCAAGAGAAGTGGGTGCATAAATTTATTAACACTTTGGACACAATGCCTATTAATTGGTATCTTCAAGCAGAACTGTGCCTCACCACTGCAGATTGGTACGGTATGAATTAGAACTTTGTAGATACATTTATATTTGAAATTAATTACCCCACAGTAGATCAATCTTTACAAGTTGTAAGACAGAAATTTTTTGAGGAGGCACCTAACCTCCCTTTGGAGCAAGAAGAGGATGAATGGACTGCACCTCTTCAAAAATTGCGAGGCTATTACAATATCAATGTTGAAGAAGATGATGATCCTAGGAATGTGAACATCATAGAAACTGAAGGAAAGAGAGACATACAAGGACCAGGAGTCGAACTGCCTTTCACTAGAAATCCAATCAAGATCAAGAAAGTTAATATTGGAATAGAGCAAGAACCTAAGCTTGCAAACTTTGGAGATTATTGGGATGATGCCACTATTCACAAGATCACAGAACTACTGCATGAATATCAAGACTTGTTTCCAACCAATTTCACAGACATGAAGGGAATTAAAGGGCCCATTGGAGAAATGAAGATCCCCTTGAAACCAGATGCAAGGCTAGTCAAGTAGAGATCCTACAGATTGAATCCCAAATATAAACAGAAAGTCAATATTGAATTAAACAGAATGCTGGAAGCAGGAATCATAGAAACTGTTGAAGAATCATAATGGATTATCCCTATGGTGGTCTAGGATAAGAAGACAAGAGAAATCATAATTTGTATAGATTTAAGGAAGTTGAATGATGCATGATTACATGATCCATTCCCTACACCATTTGCTGATGAAGTTTTAGATAATGTGAGAGGATAGGAATTTTACTCCTTCACAGATGGATTCTCATGTTATCATCAAATCAAGATTGCTAAGGAAGATTGCCATAAGACCACGTTTGTAATAGAATGGGGTTCCTTCTAGTACACAGTGATTCCTTTCGGATTGAAGAATGCACCAACCATCTTTTCTAGGGTGGTGGTCAAAGCATTCAAGGAATTTTTACATAAATTTTTGGAAGCATATTTTGACGATTGGACTGTTTTCAGATTGTTGCAAAATCATATTGAATTCTTAAGACTAATGTTGGATAAGTGCAAGAAATGCATATTTTCCTGAACCTGAAGAAGTATATATTATTTTCTCCATTTGGAGTGTTGTTAGGCCATATTGTGTGTAAGCAGGGGTTGTTGGTAGATCCTTCCAAGATTGCTATCATTGTTGATCTACCTCCTCCTACTTCGGTTAGAAAGTTGCGCATTGCCCTGGGACATACAAGATACTACATAAAGTTCATCAAGGGTTATGCACAGATAAAAACACCTATGGAGAAGTTATTAAAGAAATATTGTCAGTTCCAATGGTCACAAGAATGTCAGTAGAGCTTCAACACACTGAAAACAAAATGGTCACTGCACCCATTCTAGTTTTCCCATATTGAATTAAGGAATTCCATGTGCATGTCAATGCTTCATATATTGCATTAGGAGAAGTGTTAGCACAACCATGAGTAGGATATATCGACCACCTGTTAGCCTTTGCAAGAAGGAATCTCTCTACAGTTGAGATAAATTATACTACCACCAAGAGAGAAGGTTTAGCCATGGTGTTCATGCTGCAAAAGTTTTGACACTACTTGTTCGAAGGACATTCTAAAATGTTCAATGATCACTCTGCACTAAAGTACCTAGTCGAAAATCCAATGTTGGGGGGAAGAATATGAAAATGGTTGTTGTTATCCCAGGAATATGATTTTGAGATAGTGGTGAAGCCAGAGAGAATGAACAAGGGACTTGACCACTTGTCTAGGTTAGCAGATGGAGAGGAACCTACCAGTTTGGAGGATACACTACAAGATGTGAAGTTGTTGGCCATCAGAAAGGTTGATGATCACTTCGTTGAGATAGTCCAGTTCACGTCAACAAGAATGACACCCTGCAAATATATAGTCATTCAAAAGAAACAGCTAGTAGTTTGTCATGAAGATCTTTCAATTATAGCTAAACAAATTTATAAGATAGGACCTGATGAGATCTTGAGGAGATGCATTATGGAGGTAGAAAGACCACTGATTTTGGTAGAATCACATGAGGGCATCGTGGGAGGACATTTTGCAGGAAAATAAACAGTGCATAAGGTTCTCAGAGCTGGCCTCCAGTGGCCCACTTTACACAAAGATGATAAGGAATACTACAAAGCCTGCAATGCATGCCAAAGAGTTGGGAAACCTTCCAGAAGATATTATATTCCTTTAGCACATAATATCACTTTACAAGTATTTGATAAATGGGCCATCGATTTCGTGGGACCTATCAACCCACTAGGAAAGCGCACAGGAGCTCGATACATTATCATTGTGACATAGTAATTTACCAGATGGGCAAAAGCAAGAGAAGTCAAGGACTGTAGTGCAACTACAGTTGCACAATTCATATTTGATGATATCATAACCTGATTTAGATACTCGAAGATCCTTATGAGTGATAAGGGTACACATTTTATCAATAAGACTATTGAAGCCTTGAATCAAGAATTTGAAGTTTATCATCAGAAGAGTACACCATATCACCCACAAGTGAATGGAATAGTCGAATCTTTCAATAATCTCTTGGAGACAAAGCTGACAAATATTTGTAGTGTGAATAGGGATGATTGGGATTTGAGAGTACCAACAATGTTATGGGAATACATAACTACTTGCAAGAAGTTGACAATGCAGAGTCCCTTTAAATTGGTTTATGGTCTAGAAGCAGTGGTACCTATGGAATATTTGGTTCCTAGTATAAGAATCATAACATTCACAGATATGGATGACACAGGAGTTGTGCAAGACATGCTTGCATAGTTGATAGAACTAGAGGAAGATAGGTTCATTATAGGATTCCATCAGTAGGTAGAGAAGAAACGAGAGAAGGCCTACCATGACAGGCATATCAAGAAGAAATCATTTAGGCAAGGATATCTGGTTTTGTTATATGAAAACAAGTTCATGAAGAATCTAGGGAAGTTCAAGACACATTGGATCGATCCATATGAGGTTGCCCATGTTACAGAAGGAGGATTTGCGCATTTGAATACTTTGAATGGAGAATGGAAGAAAGGTTTAGTGAATGGGAGTCGGTTGAAATTGTACGATGAAAACCAGTTGCCTTGTAGATCTCGATAAAATCATAAGAAGAATAGTGTAGGTACCAGGTGTAGTTGAAACGGGGTACCAAACACAGAAAAAACAGTCTTCACAAGGAAGGGAGGGACATAGCATAAAGAACAGGCTACTCTGTGCAGTCTAAAATTGAAGTAAAATGGAAGGTTCAGACCTACAATGCCTTGCGATGAGTCACATGTGAGTGTTAGGGGCCTGTTGTCCCTTGGTTATGGAAGAAATCAAATATTAAGGAAGAAAGTGAAGATTCAGGAAGAAAGGTGAAGTACGAACTACGCGGAAGGCACAGTGACTGATATTGGGTCGAAGTGGCCAAAGAAGTGGAAAAGAAGGAGTAAAGTAATGGAAAAAGAGTTTTTGAATGAGAAGATCGAGGAAGATAGATCAGCAAGCAAGATGGATCGTGGACAACTCAACAAGCAAAAAAACCCACCAACAGATTCTTTGGAGCACTTCATGGGAAAGAAGGAAAGACAGGTTGGTGAAGCCCTAAAAACATAGGTTAAGTTGACCTAGGGTTTTAGAAACCTAGGGTTTTGGATCTAGGGTTTTGACACCTAGACAATTTCCATGTAATGTATAAATAAAGGTCTATGAGAATTGAGAGGGTTGGTCAATAATTGGTTAGTTATTGTGGGTTAAGAGAGTGATTATTTTCGATTGTAGGAGAGAAGCATTGTGTTGAGAGAATACTATTATATTGTAAGATCTTCAACTGGGTGAGAAGATAAAATCTGGAGCTAGGTGAGCAGGGAGGGGAGAGAAGGAGAGACGAAGAGAGAGATATGAAAGATAATTGTGCAAATAGAAATGTATGTTTTCATATAAATATATCAAGAAACAAAGTTCTATGGACGTAGCCCTAAAGAGAGGATGAACCACGTATATCTTGTTGTTATGTGTGATTGATGTTGTGTTCTTTGCCTTCTGTTATTCTGTTATTGCATTACTATGCCAGATATGAGATATAGCTGTGTGAAGTAGACTTAAGTTGGTAAAGGAATAACTAGATCTTCATGTGTTGTTGTTTTGGATCCACTTTGCATTTCCTCTAGTTGTAGACACCTATGTCCTGCAATCCCCCTACTTCTACTTCGGGTGAGACTGCATTTGCTCTGCAGGTGTTGCCGAAAGGGCTAGTATTTAGGGCTTGTTCATACGCTATTAGATTTAAACCTTGGGTCTTCCCTTGTGCCAACACGCAACCAAGACAAAAGGATAGGGAAGGGAAAGGAGAATACTTAGGTGGGTTTCTAGAACCTTCAATATTCACCATGATATTGTGCAGGATATACTAACTATAGAACATATATGAACTCATTCATATTAGAAATACAGATACTCAAGTTGCAAAAATCATTTATACACAGAGACAACATATTGATCTTATCAAGCATAAAGAAGTACTGTAAAGAGACAATGCATAAGCATAAACACAAAATGACACACTACATTTCAAAATTTTGGGTCCTTATTTATATAGTAGCATCAGAACTTCTCAAATACAATCTCAGAGATACAAATTAGTACTCTATTAAAAATTTCTGGCTCGAGAATCATGTCACAGAACTCTATCTATCCTTTTTCTCAAAATTGTATACAGATTACAATTATAGAACCTTTTCTCAGCTAACAAGTAATTAAACACAACCAACCCTTTTACAATAATATTCATAACATATATTGGCTGAATGGGATCTTATGGCTTTGGACTCACATTATTTCTCATTCTGTTGTAACTTATTTTGCCTTACTGGTGTAGCACTATCCCTTTCCACAATCGATTTATGTTTCTTTACTTGCTCCACTGTACAAATATTTCTATAGCTTATGCAACTAACCAAAAATGGGACTGTAGTCCTTGCACATCTTCAAATCCAAAAACAAAGGGCCCAATAGGCTCCAACCACAATCCTTGACTCACCCTCGAGTCAAGTACTTGGCTCTTTCATGGCTTCTAGGAGTAACTGTTTCTTTCCATTACCCTCATTCTCTTATTTACTTTCATCTTCTGCTTGCGATTTCACTTTCTCTGCCTCTTCAAACGAAGGGCCCAACTCTGGGACCAAATCTAAGGCCCATTTCCTGACTTCTTAGAAACTCCTAATTTTATCCTGCCACTTCCTAGCAAGCAGTGAGGTCTCATATACAAACTGCTGAGATGCATCTGTGATACATCCTTTGGGCTTGTATGTGACCGAAGAATTCCATTCAAAATTGACTATAGCATCTACCTAATGCATTTTCATATACATTGTCTGAACAATGGGTTAGAATTCATGTAGCTCCTTGGCTACAGATTGTGTCTCAAACAGAGAATTCAACTCATTATCTTCTTGCTGAATTTGATCAAATTTCTCTTGTTTCTCGAGCGGATCCATAGTGACTGCAACTTCCTCATTCAACAATTGTATTCTCATGCTCATGTTTTCTAGAGTTTGGTTGTGCCTTGCTATAATTCCTATCCAATTGCTAAATTCTCGTAACATCTTTCTGCACTTAGTTGTGCGCTTGTGTAATAATGCTTGGGATTTGTTACCTTCCAACACTATTTTCTCCATCTGCTCTTCCAACTACAGAGGTTGTTGTTCTGTTTTATGTTGTCTCTGCTGCAACTGTACTTCCAATTCCTCTGCACGAATGGCCAGTTGTGACCATGCTCCCTGGAGTATCTCGATATGATGCTCAGGCTCTCCTGCATCACTGGACTTTGGCAGCTGTGTAGCTACTTTCCTTATTTTCGGTTAGGATTCAACAAGCCTCTCCTGGACTCATTCCATTTTCTTCTTAGGTTGCAACATCTCTACGCATTGCTGAGGGTTTTGGAGGACTAGCTCCATTTGTTCCTGCACTGACATTGCGTTTTGTCCTGAAGCTATCTTAGGTTCCTTCTAAACCTCTGGTATCTCCTCCTCTTTGTGGACCTTATATTATG